>BLSH010271210.1:105063-116776 GCA_018402905.1 Glandirana rugosa | reverse complement strand
AATTTTCACCTTTCAGTGCTGTTGCGATTTGAATTAGAATTGCGCGGTCGTGCGATGCTGTACCCAAACAAAGTTTTTATCATTTTGTTCCCACAAATACAGCTTTCTTTTGGTGGTATTTGATCACCCCTGTGGTTTTTATTTTTTGCGCTATAAAAAAAAGACCGAAAATTTTGAAAAAAAAAACATTTTTCTTTGTTTCTGTCACAAAAGTTTGTATAAAGTACATTTTCTCCTTCACTGACGGGCACTGATGTGGCTACACTGATGGGCACTGATGAGGCTACACTGATGGGCACTGATGAGGCAGAACAGATTAGCACTGATGAGGTGGCACTGATAAGGTTGCACTGATGATGGGGCACATATGCAGCACTGATGGGCGGCACTAACAAGCAACACTGACGGGCACTGATACGTGGCACTGATATGCGGCACTGATGGACACTCATAGGCGGCACTGATAAGTGGCACTGGGCACTGATGGGCACTGATAGGCAGCACTTTTAGGTGGCACAGGTGGGCACTTTTAGGTGGCACAGGTGGTCACTGATAGGTGGCACAGGTGGTCTCTGATAGGTGGCACAGGTGGGCACTTATAGGTGGCAGTGGTGGGCACTGGTACAACAAGCACTGTTAGGGATGGCACTGGCAGGCATCATACATGGGCACAGTGCCATCACTACAGTGCATAATATTGCCCTTACCTGGTGGTCTAGTGGGGGCTCCCTGGTGGTCCTGGGCGGTCTCTCTGATCCTTCCCTGGTGGTCCTGGGCGGCCTCCTTGCGATGTCCGGGGGGGCTCCCTGGTGGTCCTGATCCGGCTCCCTGGTGGTCCAGTGGGGGTGATCCTGAGGGTGGCTGCACTGATAAACGTTCAGCGCAGCCCCCCCTGTCAGGAGAGCAGCCAATCGGCTCTCCGCTGCTCTAGTCTGCAGACCTGAGCAGAGGAAAAGCCGATAAACGGTTCTTCCTATTCACACTGTGATCAGCCGTGATTGGTCACGGCTGATCACATGGTAAAAGGCTTCAGATCAAAGCCTTTTACCTTGGTCGGTAATGCGGTGGGTCAGACTGACCCATGGCACCACCGATCTCCGCGATGTGCGCCCCCAGGGGCACGCGATCGCGGATTGTCCTGAGGACGTCAATAGACGTCCAGTCAGGATAATGAACCACCCGCCCGGACGTCATTTGTCTATGCGCCGGGCGGGAAGTGGTTAACCAAAAAGCCGCCTTTTGGAATGCCTAATTTGATAACCAGTCCAGAATATCATGGAGCCATTATCTGTCCATTTTGTTATGTATAGAACAACTGGTTTGGTCAGTCTATTCTTCAATCAAAAACCCCCCTTTTGGAATGCCTAATTAGATAACCAGTGCTGAATACCAATGTGGCCTTGCACAACCATTAACGTTCATTTGATGTATACACCCTGTTCCAAATTATTATGCAAATTCTATTTCAGTGTCACAAAGATTAAATATTTTGTTTTTCAGTTTAACTCATGGATGGCATTGTGTCTCTGGGCTCTTTTGATCACTGAAAACAATCTCAGAATTATATTGCTGGGTGAGCCCAATTAAAGGAAAAACTACAAAAGGAGGGTGATTCACATTGTTAAGTGGAGCACTATTTCCAGGCAATATGGGGAAGGTAATGGTGTTTTAGCAGCTGCTCTCTTGATTCCATGCATGGATCTGGCAGAAATCTTCCTCAATGTGCCTTTATCTGCACTAACCCGTCTGTGCTCTGAATCAGCCTCAAATCTCTTAATAGTGCGATGATCATGCTTACTTTTTTGTGAAATATCTAATGCTTTCATACCTCATCCAAGGCATTGGACTATTTCACTCTTTTCGGCAGCAGAGAGATCCTTTTTCTTCCTCCATTGAGGCAGTCAAATAACTCCGTAATCAATGGAATCAGATAAACATTCTTTATCGTGAAACGATTGAGACCCCTATAATCGATACAAGGTCTCAGTTCACCACTCTTCTTTTTCACAAAGAAGAAGCCTGCCACCAGCAGGAGATGAAGATTTGCGAATGAACCCTCAAGAAAATGTGTCTGCAACATAAATGGCTTTATCCTCTGAGACAGACAAAGGGTAAACCCGGCCACGAGGGGGTATTTCACCAAGTTGAAGGTCAATTATGCAATCATACGACTGGTGTGGAGGCAAACTACCGGCTTGACCTTAATCAAAGACATCACTAAATTTACGGTACTCCTCTGGCAGGGAGGAGAGTGAAGAGGTACACAAGACCTTAGTCACTTTCTGAAAACATGTCTTACTGCATTGTGGTGACCAGGAGAAACCTCAGGCACAAGCCAATCAAAAGAGGGTTTGTGCCTCTGTAATTAAGAATAACCAATAACCACCAGAAAATCGAGGAGAGGAAATGACTTGGAATTGGATTATCTCATGGTGAAGAGCCCCTATGGCCATGGTCAATGGAGCAGTCTCATGAGTCATCTGGGCAGGCTGTAGAGGTCTCCCATCAATAGCCTCAATGGCAAGTGGAGTGTCCCGAAGCTACAATTGAGTGCTTAGACACAAAGGCACTATCTATAAACAGGCTTGCAGCCTCAGAGTCGATTAGAGCTTGTATCTTGATGGATGACTCAGACCAAGAAAGGGTAACCGGAAACCTCAAGGATAACTAGGGACATAACAATGCCACCTATAGTCTGTCCCCTACAGGACCTCAGGTGTGAGCGTCCCCCCGGATGGGTCGGACAAGACTTCAAAAAGTCGCCTGCCTGTCCACAATAAAGGCACAATCTCTCCCTCCTCCTAAATGCTCTCTCATCCACAGAGAGACGCATGAAGCCCAACTACATGGGTTCTACCTCACTGGCAGGCTCAGAACCAGATGGTATGGGAGGTGAGGGCGGCACGGGTGGGACTACAAAGCTCAGAGCCAAACATATAGGAGGTTTCCACAAGTGCTCCTTAAAGAGAGGTCTTTCTCAGAGTCTGGAGTCAATGAGAATGGCAAACATGATCAACTTCTACAGCTCAGTGGGTATGACTTGGTCTGCTATCTCATATTTGATATTATCCAAGAGACCATGAGAAAAAGCAGCCATAAGAGCCCCATTGTTCCAAACAACCTCTGCTGCCATAGTATGGAATTAAATGATGTAATCAGCAACAGTTCTCTTACCCTGCTTGATGGATATGAGGCTTTTGGAAGCAGTAGTACAGGGTGCGGGAATGTCAAATATCCTTTCAAAGGATGCCACAAACTCTGGGTAACTCTGGACAATGGGTTTTTACGTCTTCTATTGAGGGTTTGCCCAGGCCAAGCCTCTGTCAGAAATCACAAAGCCTACGTTGCTTCTGTCTGTGGGAAATGCCTGGGGCAGCATCTCAAAGTATATCCCAACCTGGTTGAGAAACCCTCTGCATTGAACTGGATCACCCCCAAATCGCCGGGAAAGTGGAGCGGAACCAGACATACCCCCTATAGAGGTAATATTTGAGGCGGGTGTCTGCACAGAGACTTGAGCATTAGCAGGAATGGCCTGCAACACAGGTTGTGTCAGAACAGCCACCGTAGAGGGAACCAGGTGAGCAGTGCGATTTAGGAGCGTCTGTAACACTATGGCAAACTGATCCATGTGGTGATCCTGCTCATCCAATCTGGAAATGATATTGCCAGCAAGTGGTTTAACTGCATCTTCTGAATTCATGGCATTCACCTACTGTCAAGAACCATGAATCAGACTGAGACAGAAGTGCAGTAAAAATCACACTATTTAAAAAAAATGGTAAAATAGAACAAAAAGAGCAAACAAAGTCAAAACATAGCCAAGGTTCGGTGGCCAGAGTAGATGGTTGGAGCAAGCCAGCAAACAGAGATCCAGAGATCAGCAAGGTCAAACAAACAGCATGCAGGGTCAGGAGCAAGAAGGGAAGTCAGCAGAGCAGAGTCTTTAAGCCAGAAAGCAATAGGAACGTCAAACAGGCAAAAGTCTTTCACAGGAAACCACAGCAGAGATTTATCCAGAGATGTTGACCAGGTGAAGGCATTGTAGATCTGATTCAGGCAGTTTATATAGCTAGGAGAGCTGGCTAATGAGCAGGATATAGACATCAAGTGAGACAGAGTGGAAGCTGAGACTGGCAATTAACCCTCAGCTGAGTAGCTTGCTCTGAGAAGGGAGGGCTGAGCCCAGCCCTGACAGTCTCTCACTGTGGGAACTAGCATGGAACGCAGCGCTGAACGCCACTGGAAGTCCAGGATTCCAGGAAGTGACATCAGCTGCAGGGGGCCAATCAGATGACGCGTTTCAATGTATTCACATTTTCATCAGACCTGAATGGCATTAAGGCAGGCAGCATTGATATAGACAGCCCAGGAGGGCGTGTCTACAGCATATTTAAAAATGAGTTCGGACCCACGGGAGAAGAAGGTCAAAGGTCCAATCAGCTCGGTATGTCCCTACACCAAAGCATATTAGTAATTCTACAGAAAATAATTGTATACAATTATGAGATATTGGCATAATATACCTAGTGCAAAATACATGATTATGCACATGCACACCTAAGGATGATATTAATCAATACCAAACTTAATAGCAATGTTAAAATGTTAAAAACTCATGAATAATTAATAAACAATTCCTAAATTCATAAAAAAGGTGGGCATGTACGGCTTGTAAGATCCAGTCCCTGTCTTATCCTTGGCTCTTGCTCCGCAACAGTAGCCTCTACAGCACCAGGAGCCATACCACCCGCAACCTAAACTGCCTGGCCACCACATGGGCAAGACTGGCTTTCAAAAGAACGTCTACAGAGGATATAATCCACCACCACAGTTCTGGCTTGCACAGTCCATGGAACGCTTCCTGCTTAGGCTGCAGTCCCTGGCCTCGAGTAGCACAGATGAACCACTGAACCCTGCCGATCTCCATCGGCTGAAGGTATGCTACAAGGCAATCCCCTACCCCAGGCCCATGAACACACTGTGATGGTAATGGTGTCAGTTCTGAATTTAAAGCTACTGGCTTTATTGCAAGACCTGACTAATAATATTACTAAAGAAGTTGGGAAAATTGCTCAGGAGCTTAGAGGAAAAATTGATAGATTGGGGGAGTGTACCGATACATTGGAGAATACATTTGATGAACTTGTTCAGCATGTACATGCTCTTGAAGAAGACAATGCCACCCTCAAACATACAACAAGAGGATCTGGAAAATAGGGAACACTGGCAAAATCTATGAATACGCGGGGTCCCTGAAAGTGTCAGTGACAAAGAACTTCACCCCTATCTTCTGGGGCTATTTGTCACCCTTGTCCCCTATGTCCTGGATGAAGACTGGTGATTAGACAGGACCCACGGGTCTCTGGCTCCAAAACTAGCCTCTGGCACTAACCCAAGGGATACAATTGTATGCTTCCATTTTTATGAGAGCAAAGAGGCCCTTACTGTGGCTACATGCAATAAAACCTGAATAGACTTTAACCACTTCAATACCGAGATCTTAGAACACTTCCCACCCAGACCAATTTTCAGCTTTCAGTGCTGTTGCGATTTGAATGACAATTGTGCGGTCGGGCAATGCTGTACCCAAACAAGGTGTTTATCATTTTGTTCCCACAAATAAAGCCTTCTTTTGGTGGTATTTGATCACCCCTGCAGTTTTTATTTTTTGCGCTACAAATAAAAAAATGTATTTTGAAAAAAAAAGTTTTTCTTTGTTTCTGTCACAAAACTTTGTATAAGTACATTTTCTCCATCACTGACGGCTAATGATGTGGCTACACTGATGAGGCTAGACTGACGGGCACTAATGAGGCAGTACATATTGGCACTGATGAAGTGGCACTGATAAGGTTGCATGGATGATAGGGCACATATATGCAGCACAGATGGGCCCTGATAGGTGGCACTGATAAGCAACACTGATGGGCACTGATATGCAGCACTGATAGGCACTCATAGGCGGCACCGATAGGTGGCACTGGGCACTGATAGGTGGCACTGCTGGGCACTGATAGGTTGCAATGGTGGGCACTGATAGGTGGCACAGATGGGCACTGGTACATGGCACTGGTGGGCACTGGTGTATAAAGCACTGTTAGCGATGGCACTGGCAGGCTCCCTGGTGGTCCCTGGGTGGCCTCCTGATTGTCTCCCTGGTGGTCCTGGGCGGCCTCCTTATGGTGTCCCTGGGGAGGCTCCCTGGTGGTCTTGGTTGGCTCCCAGGTGGTCCAGTGTGGTGATCCTGAGGGGGCTGCACTGATAAACGTTCAGCGCAGCCTCCCCCCTCAGGAGAGCAGTCGATCGGCTCTCCACCGCTCAGGTCTTTCCTGAGCAGAGGAAAAGCCGATAAACGGCTCTTCCTATTTACACTGTGATCAGCCGTGATTGGTCACGGCTGATCACATGGTAAAAGGCTTCCGATGGAAGCCTTTTAATTTGGTCGGTAATGCGGTGGGTCAGACTGACCCATGGCACTACCGATCCCTGCGATGCGCGTCTACATGGGTGGACGACTGAGTGTTATCCTGAGGACGTCAATGGACGTCCAGTCAGGATAATGAACCCCCCTTTTGACAAATGACGGCCAGGTGGCATGAGGTTAAAGGCAACAAAATCCAAATCTTCAGTGATCTCTTGCCCATCACTTTGGCAAAGAGAAGAAGCCTTCGTCCTATCACTACACATCTACAAAATTATCAACTTCCCTACCGTTGGGGATTCCTCTTTCGATTGTCTGCTTCCAAAGACGGAGTTCAATACTCCATAAGGGATCTCCGCGAAAGTGAATTTTTCATGCCCAAGTTGGGTCTTCCATCTATCCCTGAAGAAGAGCTTCAGCTACCCCCCAACTAAGACCTTTCTTGAAAACGGCCAAGATCTGGCCACCGGTCCAATGGAAACCGCAAACAACCTCTTCAACCCCTCAATGACCCGCCCCTTCAAGACTTCCCACCTGAGGCTTGGATCCTTCTGGAATATCTTCTATAATTCTACGGATGAACTGGATCTTGTATATCCGTGCCCTGGTCTCAAGCTCTGGGAATCGAATACCCCCTTTCCAGGGAGTATTTCACTACTGATTTATTTGCAACCCCCTTCTCCTTGTTTTCTTTTTGTCTGATCTTGCGGACTGCCATGCACCTCATGATACTCCTGGGTGGCTGCCCTGGAACCCTGAGGAATATTTTTCTCTCAGGCCTACCACAATGTTTTTCTTGTTTTATACTGTTATGTTATTTTTTTCATTTCATGTCTTTTTTTATATGACCTGTATATGTGCTATATAGACAATTTACAAATCACTGCTTGGCACACCTCCATATGGTTCTTCCTAACCACTTTAACGTTTTATGCACCTGGGACTACTTCATGTATATCCTTTGCCAAAGTAATATCTGCAGTTAATAATTTTGATATTTCATGGCTCTCAGAATTTATTCCTGTAATGTAAAGGGCCTGAATTCCATACATAAGCGATGGCTAGCTTTAAAGGAATTCAGGTCCCCTGGGGCGGACGTCATCATGGTTCAGGAGACCCATTTCAAATCAGGTAGCTCTTTCAAATTTGCTTCAAAGCAATTCCCTGTGGCTTTTGTAGCATCCGATCCCACAGGGAAAGCCAGAGTCACGCTGCTAATTAAACACTATGGCCATATTCGCATTGAACCCTCACATTTGGACCCTCAAGGTAGATTTATTCTCCTGAACTCAAATTGGTTTTCTCACAAAGGATTTTGAGAAACTACAATCTTTCTAACAACCCTTTTTGATCACTGGAGGAGATTTTAATATGCGTATGTTGTCAACCAGAGATAGATACGCACTCTTCCAATCCACCCCCCCTGCAAACTCAGAAACTATCAATCTCATTTTGCAAACTGGTCAGAATTCATAATCTTTATGACACATGAAGAGTAAAACACCCTACTCATAAACAGTATACATTTTACCCCCCCCTCCCCGCATAAATTATATTCCAGATTGGACCCTTTTTCTGTCACTGCACCTGTGCTTCCAAATGTAGTCTCTTCAGAGATAAATCCCATAATGTGGTCTGATCATGCACCTATTGTTTTTGACCTTGCCCTGTTTGCTTCTGCACCCAGAACATTTCACTGGCGTCTTAATGAATCATTTTTATGGAAACCTGAAATTCAAGGTCAACTACAACAGAAGCTATCAGAATTCTTTCAAATAAACAAAGGTTCAGTATCAGAGATATCTACTCTGTGGGAAGCCCATAAAGCTTTCTTTAGGGGAGAATGTATTTCAACAGGTTCCCGTCTAAAATGGAAATCTATCAAGTTGAAAACAGAACTTTTGATCCGACTGTGCAATGGCAGAGAAGCGACTACTTCAATCTTCTACAGTTGAATGACTTAGATCTGTCATAGTGGTGCGGTATCATATCAAATCATTAGACATGTGTAGAATCTCTAAATCACTATTATGGCCCAGGCAAAGGTTCTATGAATTTGCTAATAAACCCCACAAGAGACTAGTTCATAAGCTTAAGCCACGACCGTATATATGTCAATACCTGACCATTTACCCCTACCCACTGCCCTGAAAATATGTCTCAGGTTTTTGGTACCTGTTATAAGGATCTATACAATTGTCTACAGAATGACCCCAATTCTCAATGTACACAGGAGAAGTTTTACTCCTTTACAGCCTCCTTGCAGCTTCCTAGAATCTCTCCTGAGCAGCGTTCTTGGCTTAATGCACCCATCACTCCTGAGGAATTAGCAGAGGTAATAAACCATCTAACCTCACATAAATCCCTGGGTCCTGATGGACTCCCATATTCCTATTACAAAACATTTCTCCCAGTTCTATCTCCACATATGCTGAATGTATTCTCCTCCTTACAGAAGTGCACCCTCCCACATACTCAATTTCTTCACGCATTTATAAGTGTTATACCAAAACCAGGTAAGGACCCATCATTGCCTGACAACTACCGACGATAGCACTTTTAAATTTAGATTACAAAATTTTCACAAAAGTTTTAGCTAACAGATTTTCATTAATACTACCATATTTGATACATAAAGATCAAGTGGGATTCATCCCAACAAGACATGCAGGTGACAACACGAGAAGAACAATAGACCTCATAGACCTTTTGACTAAGACTAACCATCCTGCTATTGTTCTGAGTTTGGATGCTCAAAAGGCTTTTGATCGCCTAAGTTGGCCATTTATGTTTGCTGTCCTGCATCAATATGGGTTTTGGGCTCTTTTACTCAAGCTTTATGAGCATTGTATTCAATACCCACCTCCCAAGTACAGTTGTCCTCCCACCTGTTGCAGTCGTTCCCCCTGAGCAATGGTACCAGATAGGGGTGTCCCCTGTCACGTCTACTTTTTATTCTCAGCCTAGAACCTCTGGCTATAGCTATAAGTTCCCAATCAGACATCCGGGGGTTTCGGCTGCGACAATGGGAATATAAATGATCTCTCTTCGCCAATGATATTTTATTGACTCTTACACATCCACATACATCCCTCCCTTCTTTACACAAAATGTTGACATCTTTTAGCTCCATCTTTGGGTTTAAGGTTAACCCCTCCAAGGCGGCGGTGTTACCCATCAACATCCCACCGACCCAATTAACCACCCTGCAGTTAAAATGTAACTATCATT
The DNA here is from genome assembly GCA_018402905.1 of Glandirana rugosa. Lineage (NCBI taxonomy): Eukaryota > Metazoa > Chordata > Amphibia > Anura > Ranidae > Glandirana > Glandirana rugosa. The sequence continues at coordinate 107,121 of BLSH010271210.1, read as the reverse complement.
GGTGCACATATACACTCAAATACTTAGGTATACACCTTACCTCTTCCTACTGTATGCTATATCAGGCCAATTTCCCACCACTGTTTGCTGAAATTATTATACTGAATCACTGGACCAACCTCCCACTTTCTCTCCTTCGGAGAATTAATGTCCTCAAAATGTCAATACTCCCCAAACTGTATGAAACACTCTCACTTATCTATATGAAACACTCTCAGTATCTATCCCAATGTTACAGTTAAAAACACTTCAAAGGAAATGCCTTCACTTTAAATGGAACAACACCTCCCACCGAATTGCAGGTTCAGTGGTTCTGGCCCTGAGACACAGAGGAGGGCTAGGAGCACCAGGTTTAATCAAGTACTACTATGCTTCACACCTGTGAGCACTCACTTCCTGGACATCTAGAATGGCCCAAAATAGGTGGGTCAAAATAGAAATGGGGGTTACTACTCCCGCACATCCTTGCTCTATGCTATGGTCCTCTTCAGGCAAACATATGTCACAATTAAGGTCTTTATAGCTGGGCCCCATGTTATTTACACTATCTATATGGAAAAAATGTTCTGAGTGATTTTCCCTTTCTTTTCCCTGTCCCCCGCTTTTTAATGCACTTTTTAACCCAGATATCCCTGACAGTCTCTCCTACGATCCTATGCTACCCTGGACTAAAGCTGGGATCTTTCAATTACGTCAACTTGTACATCCAGTATCATATAAACTCTTGTCCTTTTAAGACTTACAATCAAAACATAAGATCCCTGACACACTATTGTATTCTTAACTACAAATCAAGCATTTTTTTCTACTATATTCCCTTCCTTATTTTTAGATAGATCTACCGATTTTGAATCACTATGTGCTAGTGGTCCATATGTATCTCAGCTAAGCTCATCCATTTATATAATTCTTCATGAAGCCACTCCATTAACTGACACAAGTCATAACTATATGAGGAAAGGGTAATCTATACTACAACGACCCATTTCTTTAGCAGATTTAGGGAAAATTTGGGAGTCCACATCTAAAATTTCTAGATGCGTAATACAGAAAGAAACTGTGGTTAAAATAATCTTTTCTTGGTATAAGACCCCGGACATTCTTCACGCACGCCTCCCAGAAATGTCTAGACAATGTTGGAGATGCAACGAGGATATAGGCACCCATTTCCACATCTTCTGGGAATGCGCTTCTATTCAGCTGTTCTGGACTCAGATCCAGGATATGTTACAAAAATTATTAAATGTTCCCATCCCTTTAAACGCTTTACACTATTTACTTGGTCTTCCAGTAACAGATATCCCTAGAGCTTAAAGGAGGTTGATGTTGTTTATCCTATTAGCAGCAAAACGGGTTATCCCCAGATGTTGGCTATCCACTTCCCCCTTACCCTTACACAGTTTCTGTCAACATTTGCAAACATACGTAGGATGGAACATCTAACTGCAATAATTGATGACTCACTGACCTGTTTTTCTAAAATCTGGGAGGTATGGGACGTGTCTCAATATTCCCTGGAGTTATATCATGCACCATATTAAAAAAAGTATTTTTCGTGCAAAGATATGTTATATTTAGAGTTGAGCGAACCCGGACTGTAAAGTTCGGGTCCGTACCGAACTTTGGGGTGTCCGGGACACAGACCCGGACTTTTCAAAAAAAGTCCGGGTTCGGGTCCGGGGTTCTGGTAATTTTAATGAAAAATCTTAAAAATGCTGTAAAAAAGCCCAGGAAGGTACTAGAGGTCTGCAAAAGTAATTTTAATGGTCTTGGGGCCTGGGCTTGGGCCTGAAAAAAACTTTTCAGGCCCAGACACAGGGCCTGTGGGGTTTCAAGCCATGCCTGGGCTTGAAATGTCAGGCCCAAGCGAGTTGAGATTTATATTGTATAGAAACGTGCTTTTTATGAAAAAAATTATACCACGTACTATATTGAGGTCCCTTATAACTCTGTGCAGGGTATGGAGGGTCTAAAATCTTTTTGTCCAGTCACTCAGTAGTTAATAACGTCAATCTACAAGGTAGGATGCATACAAACGTTTACAACTGTCTTTGACAC
>BLSH010271210.1:42993-96650 GCA_018402905.1 Glandirana rugosa | reverse complement strand
TATAAGTCATATGTATCTACGTATATATGTTTAAAGTGAAATAGTGAAAAGAAAGTGTCCGTGCGATCGTTCGGGTTCCGTCCGGACCCGGACCCGGACTTTGTCCCGAAGTTCGGCCGGACCAGCAGAACCCGAACTTCCAGAGGTTCGCTCAACTCTACAAATAAACAATTAAAAAAAAAAATCACAAAAAAAAAATTTATAGCAACAGAGGATCTCAGGAATCAATGAAAGAAATGAAAGAAAAGTGATAAAGTGAAATTTGTATATATGCATCTATGTATACTGAATATATACACATGCACATATATAAACGTGGGGATAATATGAACACATACTGTATGTTGTGATGGATTACTTACCATCCTATAGTTTGTAGGTGGTGGGGCCTTACGTGGATGCCATATTATCTGTAAAATTACATTAATAATGTCAGTATAGCCAACGGTTATATTGCTTGAATCTAAAATAAGGAAAGAAGTGCAAACAACACGACCCTTACAGATATTTTAGATAACTGTGTACCTCGATTTCCTCATTGAGGTCTGTGGGCACCAAAGAATTAAGGGTGTATATCCAGAAGGTTCCCTGTCTACACAACCTCTGAAAGCGTTCAGCTGGTGGGTACTTATCTGGTATTGATTCGATCACACACACCCTAAGTCTCTCAGTAGATTGCGAATGGTGCTTAGCAAAGTGGCGTGGGACACTAAGTTTAGGGTTGCCCTCCTCCACGGACTGATGATGCTTTCCGAACCTGGCCCTTAGGGTCGTGATGGTTCAGCTGACATAGTACAGGCCACATGGGCAGGACAAACAGTATACAACATAGGTGGTAGAACAGTTGTAGAAGGATTTTAGGGGAAAATTGGTACCGGCGGATGTGAATGATTCTTTACCATGAGGGACATGTGGGCAGGTCAGACATAAGGATTTATTACAATGGAACATGCCCACTAATGGAATGAAGGTGAGTTGTTTGTGGATAACACGTTTAGTGCATGATTTCATTTTACTATTTGGCTTTTCACATTTTCTGCCCTCCTATAGGCAAATTTAGGAACTGCAGGTATAGATGATGCTAAATGAGGGTCCTGTGTGAGAATGGACCTGTGCTTTTTGAAAATATTTTCCATTTTACAGTGAGTATTATGATATTGTGTAATGAACCTGATGGGCGGTTCTTGGCCAAGTCTGGTGGACAAAGGTATATTTTCCAATCTGGTATAGGGAAGCAGCCTCATCTACTAGATCGGAAGTATAACCTTTGTCAAGGAATTTTCTCCTAAGATCCTCACTCTGTTCCACGTAGTCCTCCAATCTAGTACAGTTTCTTCTAAGCCGATGAAACTAACTTTTGGGGACATTGCAGACCCACCTCGAATGTTGACAACTTGAGTAATGCAGAAACAAATTTCCAGCTGTGGGTTTCATATAGTTTTTGGCGACCATGGTGGAGTTGGAGTGTGACAGTTCCAAATCTAAAAAGCACAAGGACAGAGTTGTTGGAGTTGCAGTGGGCCACAAATTCAAAAAAGCATCCCTGGGGCCATCCCAAATGATGATAATATTATCAATATAGTGGCCAGACCAGGTGTGACACAAAGGAGTTGTTATTCCAAATACACCTGGTGTCACCTGGTGTCATGGTCCTGGTGGTGGAGTCTGGCATGTGCAGGGAACAACCACTCTTGCGCACCCGATCAGGGGTCCCTGGTAGAGCAGACAGGGAGCCCGAGAGTGCGGAATGGCACGAGGGCTGGATGGTCACTGGTGGTGGTGTGAAGCTCCAGGTAGTCGTGCAGGTCAGAAGAAGGGTCGTTCAGGCTGGGTCGGAAAGTAGCGGGCTGTGCGGTACAAGGGGGTCAGGCAGAGAGTGGTCAAGTCCAAGCAAGGTTTGTTAACAGGCTGGCAGCTGAAGTACAGAGGGTTCAGACAAACGGATGGTCGTGGATAGCCAGGGTTGGTGCAGGCAGATAATCAGCGGGTCAGGTCAAGCCGGGTCAGATCAGGAAAACAGGTAGCCACACAGGAGCAGGAATACAGGAATAGAGCTGGGACTCACAGGTACTCAGATGCTGTAGAATGGACAGCACTTGCCGTTTGGCGGTGTTTACAGAGCGTGCGCGTGCGAACGCACACAGGCGCGCACATCGGCACTAAGGGTTTCAGAATGCCTATTTTCTCCTAACACTGCCCCCCCAAGGGGCAGCCTCTGGATGCCCAGCTTGGCCAGCTTGGCCGGGTTGCTGTCTTTGAAAGCTCGGATACAGTCCTCAGCATGGAGATTGGCTTCAGGCTCCCATGAGCTTTCCTCTGGGCCGTAACCCTTCCATTGCACAAGATACTGGATCCCTCTCCCCCTCTTCCTGCAGTAGAGTATTGACTCAACCTCGAATTCTTCTTCACCGTCGATTAAGACAAGAGCCGGGGGAGCATTAGCTCTACTGGGGAAGGGGTCCGGGGTCACCGGTTTCAACAGTGACACATGAAACACCGGGTGTATCCACAGTGAGGGGGGAAGTTCTAGCTCATAGGAGACCTGATTAATCTTTCTCTTGACAGAGAAGGGGCAGATGAAGCATGGGCCCAGTTTCTTGGACGGACAAGACGATTTCAAATTCCTTGTAGATAACCAGGTCTTGTCGCCAGGTTGCAGATAAAGTTTGCCACGTTTCCCTTTATCGAAGGCAGCCTTGCTCCGCTCTTGCTTTTGGTGAGCGTCTCTTGCAGCAGCTTCCAGTTAGACTGTAAGAACTGGGAGGATTCCAGTACCGCTGGCACCGTGGTTTCGCCTGTTAAGCTGGGGAGCACCGTGGGGTGAAAGCCATAGCTGGCCCAGAAGGGAGATTGCTTTGTAGAGGAGTGTACGGAATTGTTGTAGGCAAATTCTGCCAAGGGGAGTAATGTGCACCAATCATTTTGGGAATAGGATGAGAAACAGTGGAGATACTGCTCGAGTGTCTGATTCGTCCTCTCTGTCTGGCCATTAGTCTGCGGGTGGTAGGCCGTTGAGAATGAGAGATTGATTTCCGGGGCGGAACAGAGGGCTCTCCAGAATCGCGAGGTGAACTGGACACCTCGATCGAACACTATCTTGTCTGGGAGGCCATACAGCCGGATGACTTCCCTGATGAAGATTTCTGAGGTCTCCTTTGCAGAGGGGGTGCCCTTCATTGGGAGGAAGTGAGCCATTTTTGTCAGGTGATCCACAACCACGAAGATAGTGGTATGTCCATTGGCTGGGGGCAGCTCCACTATAAAGCCCATCATAATTTTAGACCAGGGTTATTCGGGAATAGGCAGAGGTTTCAACAACCCCCAAGCCTTGGTCTTGTCTGTCTTATTCCTAGCACATGTAGGGCAGGAGCGGACGTAGGCCTGACAATCCTCGGTGAGTGATGGCCACCAAAAGGAGCATAGCACCAGTTCTGTGTTTTTTCTTGTGCTGAAGCGCCTGGCTAATTTGTGGTCGTGGCAGAGTTTTAAGACGACCAAGCGGAGTTCCTTGGGCACGACAATTTGGTTCTTGTGCCACCAGAGACCGACCTTCCACGTCAGCCCTTGGCAAGTTGATCCAGAAGAGCAGGTTGAGGTTCTCTGAATCTGGGAAAGGAGGTACGTGAGCAGGAAGTTTCTTGGTTGCACAATAGTATCTGGAGAGGCAGGTGTTCCAGGTTCAGAGAACATGCAGGAAAGAGCATCGGGTTTCGTATTCTTCGCCCCGGGCCTGTAAGTCAGATGAAACTGGAATCGAGAAAAGAAAAGTGCTCAACGGGCTTGACGGGAGATATTCCAGATTTTTATGATCCGTGTAGATCAGGATGGGGTGCAGAGCTCCCTCTAGTAGGTAGCGCCATTCTTCTAGCACAGTCTTTATAGCCAGGAACTCCCTGTCCCCCACGCCAGTTCTTCTCCGGGGCAGAGAGTTTACGAGAGAAGAAAGCCACGAGGTGAAGGAATGCCTTTGTTCCCTGCCTTTGGGAGAGGACTGCTCCCACAGCCGTCTAGGAGGCATCAACTTCTAGGACGTAGGGCAGAGTGGCGTCTGGATGCTTAAGGATGGGCGCTGTTGTAAAGAGTTTTTTTAAGGTTTGGAAGGCATTTTGTGCATCAGAAGACCCCTGAAACCGCTGACCCTGTTTAGTAAGCTGCATGATGGGGGCGATGATGGCTGAGAATCCCCTAATGAACCTTCTGTAGAAGTTGGAGAACCCCACGAAACATTGGACCCCTTTTTTATCCACAGGTGCAGGCCAGTCGAGGATAGCGGTGACCTTTTGAGGTTCCATCGTAACCCCAGTAACCGACAAGATCAGTCCAAGGAAGGGGATACGGGAGCACTCAAAGGAGCACTTTTCTGCCTTGGCATATAGCCTGTGTTGCCACAGCCGGCTGAGGACACAATGGACATGCTGGCAGTGCTCCTCCAGGGTAGAAGAAAAGATTAAGATGTCATCGAGATAGATGGTAACAAAATGGTCAAGGTAATCTCTGAAGACATCGTTGAGCAGATGTTGGAACGTAGCGGGGGCTTTGCAGAGGCTGAAGGGCATGACGAGGTACTCGTAGTGGCCAAAACGAGTCCGGAATGCCGTCTTCCACTCATCGCCCTCTCGGATGTGAATCAGATTGTACGCCCCCCGGAGATCGAACTTAGAGAACACGGTGGCTGAGCCAAGCCTCTGAAAGAGTTCCAGCACCAGTGGAAGAGGGTATCGGTTTTTAACAGTGATTCCGTTCAAGTCCCTATAATCAATACATCGCTTCAGCCCTGCAATGTTGTGGAGCCCAGTGGGTGGCATCTTCCGCTCACTCGGCTTCCAGTGCAGGGGGGAATGGACCCGATCATCTCCGCCGCTGCCGGCAGTCCGGTAAGTGGCAGAGATGATGAGAAAGTGGCAGGGGGGCACCTCTCCCGCCACGATAAAAGTGATCTTGCGGTGAATCCACTGCTAAGATGCTATCGCCGGCTGTAAAAAACGGTATTTGAATGGCACCATTCAGATATCTCCACTCAAACACAAGGACGTTATATGACGTCCGGCGGTACGGAAGTAGTTATATATATATATATATATATATATATATATATATTTTATTATTTAAATATCAGCCTAAACATGTATTCACTAATCACATTTAAAAAAAGGTGACAATTCCATTCCATTTAAGGTTTCCTTTTGTATTTAAAATAGATAAAGGTCTTACAACCAGACAACCATACATAGATTTTACTGATTAACAGTAGAAACCCTCCAACACCAGACATTATCTATCTATCTATCTATCTATCTATCTATCTATCTATCTATCTATCTATCTATCTAACCAAAGGGGTTAATTTTCATTAAAATTTTGTGTTGTTTTATATCTCTCTGTACATATCACTTCCAAAACCCTAAACAGTGAGCCAGTTTTTTATTTTAAATTATTTGGTTTAACAAATGTGAATTTCAATTAATTTAGTCGTTCAGATTTGTTCTACACATTATTGTATTTCTGCCATATATCACATCTGTCCAAGACAGAAATAGTCACACTTGCTGAATTCTTTACTGCAGTTTTGTAGAACTTGCATAAACTTAGACTGTATGAGAAATCATAATTCGTATTTGTAACAGGTACAGCATAAAATGTCATAAAGTGCAGAGATTATAAGAAGGGGTTTTCTTTTGTTTCTATATCTTACAGACAGAAGTCCATCCTTCCCTAAATTACAAATTAATGTTTGCTAAAATAGAAGGGAGTATATATAGAAAGTTGCTAAATTGTGAGAAAATGCACTAATAGGATCACATTGCCATCTATGATTTTTACGAGGCATCTTTCTTTGTAGAAAATTGCATGATTAGAAAAATATGCAAAACTACAGGTAACAATGATTGGAATCATAATGTAGGAATATGTGGCATCCTGTAATTTTTACACATCCTGTTTGCCCTTGGGGTAGTTTTACAAAATATGTTGGGCTGTAAATTACTTGGCAAGGAAAAATAAAGCGATTATTATTCCTTCACATAAAAGTTCATGCATAGTGTCACGGTTGGTAGCAATAAAACTTAAATCAAATTTCTTGTCAGTACTTTTCCATAGCTTCCTCAGCTTTATTCCTCCAGTAGACAGCTTAATGAAATTTGACTCTGTAACATGTCCACTTCATTCCTATAGAGTTTATGTCATCTTCTTCACATCAGTAATGATAGATCTGATCTCACAGCCCAGCGAATACCCATTTCATGACAAATGAAATTACTTTTTCTTCTGCCTATTTCACACTACATATCAGTTGGCTATTCATTTGTACATTTAACCAATATATTATCTAGTCAATACAATGCCAGAAATTTGTTCTCATTTTACTGTTTAATAAAAGATAACTCTGAATTGAGGCCACTAAATGCTATAGATCAAATATAACTATGAAACATAACAAATGTATTTCAGCTAGTTATCAGATTTCTATGTGAGCAATGTAAAGCTACATTCAAACTTTTTTTTTAAAATATTTTGACTGAAAAAATCTGCATGAATTGTGTGTGTATGGGCATTATGTGCATTGAACTGTAGAAAAGGAAACTTGAAGGAGAACTCCAAAACAAAACATAGAATTCAATATTAAATATTTTGAATATAAATACAGTATATTTTCAGTGAGTTACTGATATAATGTTCACATTTTGAATTTTTTTGTGATTTTTACTTTTTCATGTTTACTAATTCATGTTTTATTGGTGTATTAGTTGCAGAGATTAGTCACTATTTTGTGAATATATACACATATAGCAATTAGCATCTTAATATTTTGCCACTTTAGAATTTATATTTAGATTGCTTATAATTGTTAACTGCCATCCGCATTTATTTTTGGTTTATTTTGGGTCACTTTAATTGTCACAATTGAATATTCAGGATAACTCACGTAGTTTGCATTGTATTATACCATAAATCAGATGATATCCTTCATGATAGTTTTCCATCCCACCTGTAGAGGGAGCTTGAATAGTCTTGATCATCATGGTAGCCTGTATAGTATTATACTATAAATAAGATGTCATTTTCTATGTAATTATTCCATCCTGCCTGAAGAGGGAACTTGAATAGCTCTGAACATGAGCAGCGTACTTGCAGTTGCATCCAGAAGTGACGCCATAAAAAATCAAAGTGTTTTAACTATTCTCTCTTTTATTCAAAAACAACAAAAAAAATGTTGGTTTTAATATATACTTTAGGCATGTGCATGCTAAGTAATGTATAGATGTAAAGTATGTATTTGTTACCCCTCAAAGACATAAAAATAATGTTTCTGATAGTCTTCCTTTCTCCCTAAAGAGAAGACTATAACTTTTTACAGTATTATCTAGGGTCAAAATAACATTTGTGAACTAAGATACTGGTCTATAGATGATGCAGTCCTATTAATTCACATGCCTGTGCAGAAGTCTTTATGTTATTAAATGTGTTTACATATGCTGTCTCACACTAATTAGTCCTCTAAGACATCTATTTTAAGGCTGGATTCACACCTGTCCGGTGCGAATTCCAGCCTGTCTGCTGCTGGAAAGGGGTGGAGCTCCTGTCCGTTCCCACAGCTCAGCGGGGGGAGAGATGGGGGAGGAGCCACGGAGGAGGAGCCACGAGCAGGGGAAATATCCCTGTTCAGTGCGGAGTGCATCTCCGTGTTAGATGCGCTCCCATTGAACTCAACGGGCTGGGAATTCGCACCACACTGCACAGAAAAGGCACATGTTTTCTGTGCAATGTGGAGTGAGAATGCACCACACATATGTGAACTGGACACATTGAAAACAATGTGTTTTCAAGTGTCCTGCGAATTGGATGCGGTTTAAGTCATATCCAATTCGCATAGGTGTGAACCCAGCCTGAAAGTTATTGTGCAGCAAAAGTCCCAGTTAAGCTGGCCATACATGAGTCAGTTTATTGCATTGCTGCCCAATATAATATGTTTGACAAGAGCAAACATTGGTCCTAGACAACAACTGTGGAGTGATAATTTATTTAATGATGTAAATAAAAAGTGTGCATGTTTAAAGAACCTTGTATTTAGGCTATAGGTGAGAAACCTCACACATTGTTCAATTGCACCAGAGGTGTTCTTCTATTAGTTGATTGTTCATTGTAGGGCATTGAAACTGTGTAGGAAATAAAATGTCCCAAAGATTCCTTGTCTATATTGTTATTAAAACTTGTTTTTGGAGCGAGGACTTTGCATAAATAGAGATGAGTCAAACTCCCCTGGGTTCAATTCAAACAAGGTTAGTCAAACTTCAAAGATGATTGGATGCCAAACACCATTGAGATCAATGGGAACCACATGTATTAAATTACAAATACCAATTTTCTAGGCTAATAAGCAAGGGGTGTAAAAAAGCATGGGGGTGGGGGAAATAAGTGGGCATTACTCTGAAGTACCAATGCAAAAAAAAAAAAAAAACAATCCATTCGGCCAGGAACAGTGATGTATTAAATGCTTAAAGTGAAATATTAAAACATGCCCAATTCCTTCAAATAACACATTTTAACATATTTAAATTTGCTGACAAATAACATTTTATTGCTGACTTCATTGAAACATAATAGCACCCAGGCCCTTCCAAGGGTTTACGTTGTATTTTGAGAGACCTTTTGAGGGGTCTGTGTGTTGTTTTTTTTTTGTTTGTTTTGTCTTCTTTGTAAATGTTCATTTTGCTGTAGCACGTAATTCAGAGGGAATGTAAAAAATCTAAATACATGCTAGATCTTTTGCACCTCAGCAGCCTAGCTCATCAGGAATTATGTGCGTCCCAACCTTTCCTGGATTATACATGGCCACATGCCCTCAACAGGGACCCCTCTAGAAAAGCACCTTGTCTCAATGTTGATGAGGACAATGGCCTCTTCCCCACAACCCTAGCTCAGTGGTTGCGATGGTCTTATCCAAATATGGAAGCTCTATTTAATATTTGAAGTGCCCCCAGATACCACTCCTACATGAATCAGTATGGGGTTTAAATTACCCCTACTCACTCACAAAAAAGTTGTCACCTAGAAACAGACACCCAAGCATTTGACATATTATTTATTAAAGGATAAAAAAACAAAGAAGCCCACTGTTGTAAATCCATCATCATCAAACATGATGCCTGCCTCTCACAGACTCCCTGGTAAAAAAGATGACCCAATACACACAACTGGTCCCAGAGGTACCACAAGCCGAATGGCAGCACCCCAAGCTCTCATTCACTATATAAGAGAAGGAGTAGGGATAATAGTGACATCATTGACCAAATATGACCAGTGGGAATATTTTGGGCAGTGATGTTACTTCTATTCTCACCCCTTTGCTTAAGGGAGCAGGAATCTGTGTAACATCAGTTATTCCTTGGGGCATGATGGGTGCAAGCACCTGTGGCTTCCTTAGGAACTAGTGACAGCAGGAAGCAGTTATACAAAGAAGCAGAAGAAATGTGGCTTCTATATATGCTGCTCGGCTCCCAGAGAACAGGGGGCCAAATGGGGACAAATTTAGCATCTGGAACACCTGAAGAGTCAGTTCAAACCAAACCATCAGCTCATTCCTTTGAGTAAAATTTCATGTAGCAAAAAGTATATTCTGGTATTCATCACATATACTTTTTGGTTGCCCCCCTCCTCCCAGATGTTCTCTCACTAAATGAGCCTCTCAAATACAGCTTCATCATATATAAACAGGTTACATTTCATGGACTTTGTTTTTTTTTTTTACTTTATTCCTTTATTTGAGTCAGTTTTTGACTTCCTGTTGTGCGGTTTCACGCACAGTGCCCGCCCCTGTGATGATGTGGGAGCATGTAACCTATCCTGAGCCTCAATCCTGACTTATGTCACTTCCGGGTCAAGGACTATGACCCTGACACACGTCACTTCTGGGTCACAGATGCAGCCAATGGGGATGGGGAAGCCACCATTTAAAGCCAGTAGCGTGGAGGATGGGGACAGATCACAACAGGAATTTCAGGCTACCCAGCCCCCCTTTCCTCTCTGGCACACTCCTCTCCTTGGCATTTCTCTTCAGTTTGGGACTACAGGATGCTCTACAATTGCAAGCATGGACTACACCTTTGAATCGGCCATGCATCTTCTGTGCTCTATCTATTGATGGATGGCCATTGATACCCCAAGGACTGATAAGTATACAACCTTGTTGGATCTGCATATTTATGGATTACAAATGGGTCTTGTTTTGACCAGGGCTGTTTTCCTTAGGGCTATAGGTTAGTGGTGTGAGGGGGTGTGTATCATTGGAATCCCTCGTAAGACATCATCCACACCAGGGATGTTCTCAGCACTGATGTCGTGCCCCCTCTTGACTACCACTCCAGCCCTTATTTGCTGGGATCTACTTCGTCCCCACTTGAACATTGTTTTCTTTAGACACCCAGTCACCAGTCTCCAAACCTAGTTTGGATGTTATACTTACCATCATGGGTATTCACCTCTTTATCATGCACATACCAGCCTTGTAAGGGTACCCTTGGGCCATCCCGCAATCAAATTGCTTCCCATTGTCCCAATGAATCCCTATTTTCCATCCTTCAGGGTCAGGAATTGGGAGGGGAGAGTCAGGGAGGAGGGTTTTGGGGTTTTTAACCCACATTTTGTTCAATGTCTATGTGTTCACATGAACCGCTTTAACTTATTAGTCTTATGTGTATAAATAAACTTGTTGTACCTTCCTTGTGCGTGCAGTGAGCATAAGTAAGTAGGATAAGCCAAGTTCAGGTTTTTATTGTTTGAGTTTCATATATGCAGTGCACCGAACAGCTCCCTCCCATGGCTATTTAGTCCATTTAGTGCATACAGTCTATGTTTCACAATATATTCTATATCACATTTGTAATTAAAGTGAGTAGCCAGTACCTGGAGGTCCCCTCTATTCAGAGTGTTTCATATAGCACTGGTGCTGGTTTATTATTATTATTATTATTATTATTATTATAATTTTTATTATCATTGCTTTTACAGCCCTTGTTTTTAAGAATCATAGACTACCTATTTGAGCAGTTGTTTTCTGTGGAACTTAAAGTCTTATACCCCACAAAAATGTATTTTATGCTGTAAATGACTGATAAGCTACTGAGGACAGCGTAGCAAGTGGAAAAATAAGGTTAAACATAAATTCCCTGAACTGTTGCCCCACTTTTCCTTGACAATTTGAATCCTTACCATCTGCCCGCCCTAGTTTTGCACATTCCTGAATACAGCACTATTCTTTATACTGAGCTTTATGTTCCTTACAGGTTGATACAGCCTTTGCATAAGTGATACTGTTGTTCTGCATTTCCTTGAAAATGTAATGACTATATTGAAATAGAAATGTGTACAATCAACAATAATAGTTTCCATGGGGGACACATTCATTTTAATTGAGGGATAATTGCCTGCTAGGGATTAGCCGACAATTTGGTTTGAACCCAGGTTGGGACTGGATGTTGGCTTTTTGGGCATTCTAATGAACTACTGAACCTTGGCCTATTTGGTCCTTTGGTCCTCTGTTTAGTGGGAGCTGTGTATCATATATGGAAGTAGTATTTCTACCACCTCTATATGTATGACAGCTTGTTGCTAAGGAAGTCACAGGTGCTTGCACTTACTAGAAACCACTGATGTTACAGGGAATCTCCACCCTTTTACAAAAGGGTGGAGATTCCCTCTACAAAAACATTCCTACAAAAACATTTTTGTTTGTTTTGCTACATGTCCCCAATGGCAATACCCAGCTGCCTATTCCTTTTTTTAACATTAGCTTGCAAAGTAGCCTAATAAAAGATAATACAAAATTAAATTTGCCACTCATCAGCTCCAACTGAAAGTTCAGGGTAGTTGCTCAGAGGATCAGAGGATCTAAGGAGCTGAATGCTAGCCCCGGCTCGCCATCACAGGTAATCCAAAAACTTGAGAAAAATGGCTGCACTCCACCAAAGATCCAATTTATGTTTATTCAGTCAACATAACTGACACCAAGACAAGTTACAGACAGAATAGGTTGATGCACTTCACACTGTATTAGTGCTTCCTCAAAACTTATTGGATTACTGGCTCACTTTATCTTAAGTAAGGGCTGCCTCCCCCTACACAGATGTCAGGTAATGAGATCGGTAGTGCAAATCATCCTCACAAGCAGACTGAGAACACATGTGTGTATGTTGTCCTATAAAAATGCATGATCACACATAACAAAAGACTACATCTTATCACCCAAAATGCATAAGTAGTGATCACAGATAAATATAAAATAATGACAAAAAACCTACACATAACATGTGAACATAAGAAAGAAAGAAAAAAATTAAAATTGCTTTTAGAATACAAATAAAGATGAAAATAAAGATAAAAGAAAAACAAATACAATAGGGTGAGATGACAAATATCAAAACCCTTATATAGTTATGGGTTCATTGCTATATCAACAAAAATAATGAAAACCTATATATAAACCCACAAATCTTTTTTCAACAAAATCCTTAAGTCCAGAAAGATAAGGGCTGAGAACTAAGTATTACCAAATCAATGTGGATTATGTGATAATAAACTTAAATAATGTGCAGCGCTGAAAAATTATATCAAGTGAGCAAAACCGGGAATTACCCAGATAAATTTTCTATAAAGTGATAATAAACCAAAAAAGTCCAAGAAAGTTCATCAAAAAAATATCAAGAAAGTTCATCAAAAAAATAATAAATTCCAAACACCATTGTGAAACAAATGATAAATAATTGGTGAGCATTCGATATTCCATAGTGTTCCACCATAAGAAGTGCATCCACCACCTTACAGATGAGGTACTCTTACCAGATGTCAGCTAATAAACAGCATGTATGGATAGCCAGTGAAGATAGGTTAAACCAGGGTCAAATCGGCACTCCTCATATATGAACAATCAACGGTCCAGGTTCTATGTTTCTATGTTTCAGGTGACGAATCAATATTTCAAAGGGAAACCACAGATGACGATATAACGAATAAACTGTATATATGGATAACTGGTCAACGGTCCAAATGACAACTCAATGCTCCAAAGGAAAATCCTCAGTGGCTCCGTCCATGAAAAGAAAAAGGTCCACATATAGTGTAATACCGTCATACAGATTTTTAATCCGAATAAAAAATGTATATTACACTCACATGTAACAAAGAAGTTGTAAGCAGCAAGGAATTCCAGGCAATAACATAGCGTGATGGAGAAAGATGGGGGCTCACAGTATCTGATGAGTTTCGTCTTAATAGACTTCAACTGGGGTCAACTTAATAGATCTATAATCACAGGGACCGACAAAGGGTGCATGCTCGCATGTGTGAAGACTGGTATAAATATAAATATATTTATACCAGTCTTCACACATGCAAGCATGCACCCGTCTGCTGGATCCTTGTCCATGGCTTTTGACATATGATTACATATATTCACATAACAATAATATATAATACAATTCAAGACACCCTTGATATCACGAGTCTATGTCCAACAGCACTGCGCAGTATCCTTGTCCAGGACTAATCTCCTTTGTGCAGCTACCACACTGCACCTCTTACCCCAGCACTCACGGACAGCTGATTTGTAACCTGACTGCGCTTCTGCGTTCCCTCTCGTTTGACGTTTTTTTCCCCCGCCCACTCTGACCCATGTGGGTGGTGGGCACCTGCCCTTGGCGGGCCTGAGTCAGCTTGCGCGCTGATAGAATCAGTTCATGCTCTGGACACACCCCGCTGAGCCCACCTTCTCCTCTTGACGCCGACCCTGAGTGGTGATATCAACAAGCGGCACGCTCATCTGGTACATTTCCGGCTTAGCCCCTACAAATATGGCATGAGTATACCATCCTCAGGAGGAATTTTTCAAAATCTTTCAAAAAAATTTAAACACAATTGACACCCTTGATATCACACTGTGTGAAGATCTACCCTCTTCTTATTCAGAGAGGGCCATATGGTGCCTTACGTGGTCCGCCCAGTTTAAAATGAACCCCAACTGTAAACATCCCTGAAGAAGAGCCCGTCAACTGTCTCGAAACGCATTGGATGTTCTTGCAACCCCTTTTCCAACTGTGGTGGTTCCCATACCACCATATATCTTAGCACAGTGTTTTACTACTTTGTTTTGTCTTGTTTTGTTATGTTTTGTCTATGTGATCTTCAATATATCAGTGCTCGTATCTGGGCCATGTGGCCTATTTTTAGTGATGACATGTTTACAATAATAACTACTTAAAAATTTACGATCCATGGTGTCTGTGTGTCTCCAATCCGGGTATGCCTCAAAGTCCCTTTCCTTGGAGGGTTTTTCCAATTTTTGTCTAGTATAAACTTGAGTGTTTATCTTGTGAACGCTGTCGGGGTGGTATTTTAGCACACGCAGGCTTGAAATACTGTTAGACTTACTTAATGCCTTGTGGGGGCACCTGACTGAAGGTTTTTCCCTTTTTTTTCTTGTTTTTTTCTTTTTTTGTGCATGCCGGGAGAGGTCCAGAACCCCTCTGCATTTGCGGGGGACCCGGACCTTAGGGCTATAGATGTACTTAGGTGGCATTGGGCCGGGCATTAGGAAGCACCCTCATGGGGATTGATTAAACGCTGCCATTGCATGGAGCAACTCAAGGCTTTGGTGACATCTGCTTCATTGAAGGGTTTCTTCGCTCCGTGGTCGTTAATCCCCTTGGGATGGGCTTTCCGGTGTGGCTGGAGAATAGCGCCAAGTTCTATGTGCAGTTGTTGTCCCCTGGATGCTATTCTAGTGAGCAGCATCTGGATGGGATACGATAAAGAATAAATAAGGAAAACAAATGGAATTGCTATATAAAAATGGGCTTGAGTCCTGGTTGATGTTGATTGTGTTTTGTTGATATTTCTTTTGAATATATGTGCAAAGTATAGTTGGCTTACGCTGAGTTGCCATGGATATGCAGTGACCTCAATTGTGACCGTATAAAACCCTGCACTGATCAACCAGCAGGTAATGACGTGGGAATACCCTCGGTAACCTAGAGTACAAAATTTGACCTGTGGTTATCTCCTGCCGGACTCAATGGGCTTTTGGGGGGACTGAAGCAGGACCCCCACCCTTCTGTTCAGGGGCCCCAGCTTCTCTCCACCCCTTATACTACTTTGAAGCTTCTCCAACACCCCTAATCTGATTGTTGGCACGCCTTGGTTTGTCTATGTTTTGGTGTACCTCGTGTTAGACCTCTCTCCCACCCCAGAGTGGCAGGTCCTTTCCAGAAACTCACTGGTAGTCCTTCCCCTATTCTATCCCACTAGGTGACTCAGCAGGTCTGTTTACACCTCCAGTAGATTAAGTACAAGCGCTTCTGCCCCGCAGGGTACTTGTGCCCCGTTGTGTATATCTCTTCTGTCTCCCACAACTTTCTGCTTTCCCTCTTTCCCTTTCTCCCTTCTCTCATTTTCCCCCTCCCCTTTCCCTGTGTGTCTTCTTACTCACATGGCAATCCTCTCCATCAGTCTGGTAATAGTATTGGCAGACGCACTCATTTGTACAACACTGATCATGACGCACACCACTGTGTTCTGGGCTCCTCTATCTCTAAAATGTTTTTCACTTAATGTTTGAGGACTAAACGTACCAGAGAAGAGAAGTAGCATCCTAGAGGAGGCATTTAGACAGAAAGCACAGGTAATTTTCCTCCAGGAGACCCACTTTAGATCAGCAGCGGTCCCATGCCTCCACAGTGGACGATTCCCCACGGCATTAAACGCCACCTGTCTGGACACAAAATCTAAGGGTGTCTCCATCCTTCTCTCCAAAATGAGCCACTTTGACGTCATGGATCAACTACTTGACCTAGCAGGTAGATACCTGTTTTAAAGGGTACATGGCACAACAAACCTATTACTTTGGCCAACATTTACTGTCCTAACTCCCAACAGGTTCCCTTCTTATGTGACCACACAGCTATCCCTTTTTGCGTCAGGGATTTTGATGCTAAGGGGAGACCTTAATGCCTCGCTTAACCCACTTATGGATACTTCTATGGGGACTTCATATATTTCCTAATTGGCCCTTAGACAAATAAAGCTTCTATTAGCTTCCCTCACATTACAAGACACTTGGAGAACCTTACATCCCCAAGATCGAGATTATACCTTCTTCTCCCCACCCCGCGACCGCTATACGAGACCAGACTATCTTTTTGTGTAACAATCGGATCTGTCATACATCCAAAATGCAACCATAGAGGCTATGGTTCTCTCGGATGACCATCCTACCACCGTCACCCTTCTATTCCCTGAGGTTGTCACCTCTACAAAGGTATGGAGAATGGATGTGTCCCTTCTCTCGGACCCAGCAGATGCTGCAGCCTTGAGAAAGGAGTTAAAATAATTCCTTGACTGCAATGACACCCCTGATGTGTTTCCCATGACACAATGGGAGGCACACAAGTGTGTGATCATGGGTCTACTCTTATCCATTTCAGCACGGAAAAAAAGAGAGCATAGAGCCAGGGTCTTGGAACCTACCTCAAAGAAATGTTCTCTGGAATCCCAGCATAAGGGCTCATTAGCAACCAAGACAGCTCAGGAATTGCTAGAGACATGATCCCTTCTATCTGAGGAATTATTTAAAAAAGCCTGCCACCCACACATCCTCTCACAAAGATGCTTTTATGAGCAAGGCAATAAACTGCTGCTTGCCAGAGCGACCCAGTGACCTAAATTAGCATCCACGGTTCAGCACATTATGGATTCCTTGGGCAAATGCCACACTAAAAACTAAGACATCGCCCATCAGTTCCAGCACTTTTACAATAATTTATATAACCTTAAAGTGGAGGAATCAGATCCCATCTTGCCTCATTTCTGAATTTCTGAATTTATACTGCCCCCGGCCTTAACCGTGGCTGATTCCCAAGCGCTAGAAGCACCCCTCAATTCAGAAGAATTTAAAGAGGCGCTCAAGGCCATGAACCCGGACAAATGTCCAGGGCCAGACAGCTTCCCAGCGCAATACTTCAAAAGCTTTCCAGACCTCCTGACCCCACATTTCATGAGGGCATTTAATACACTATCTACCGCAACACATAACTCAGAGAGGCTTTTAGAAGCTCATGTCAAGGTGATACCAAAGGACGGGAAGGACCCCGTAGCCAGCTATCGGCCAATCTCTCTGTTAAACGTTGACATTAAGATATTTGCAAAAATCCTGGCTACCCATTTGTCCTTATTTGTTCCCGCCTGGATCAGACTCGACCAAGTGGGATCCGTCCCTGGGAGAGAAGCCAGGGACAATACGATTAAGGCATTAAATCTTCATCACTGGCTTACTACCACCCATCAGGAGGGGTTCTTCTTGGCCATGGACACAGAGAAGGCATTTGACAGGGTAGCATGGGACTACAGGCTGTGGTCTTGGACCATCTGGGAATCCAGCCGTGCATGCGAGCATTTATTATGTCCCTGTATTGTAACCCTAGTGCAGGTATAAGGGTTAACGGGCACCTGTCGGACGCCTTCTCCGTGAGCAATGGCACTAGACAAAGATGCCCTCTGTCTCCCTTGCTTTACATCCTTACACTTGAGCCCCTCCTCCATTGTATCTGATCCAGGAGGGACATAAGAGGAATACGGGTCCATGAACAGGAATTCAAAATTGCTGCTTTCGCGGACGATGTCCTTCTCTTCCTTTCTGCACCACAAATGTCATTGCCCAATCTTCTACAAGTGCTGGAACAATTTAAAATGTTATCCAACCTAAAAATCAATTGCTCAAAGTCCTATTCTATAAATGTGTCTTTACCAGTTGGGATGATGCTACACTGTCAGCGACACTTCCCCTTCCAATGGAGAGGAGACGCTATCACATATCTGGGGATTCAGATCCCAACTAAACTTTCTGAACTTTACAGCAGGAATTTCCTAGCTGAACTCCAAAACATTCGCCATGACCTCCAAAGGTTGGATAAAGCCCGCATTTCTTGGTTTGGCCCTGCATCTATCATTAAAATGACGATCATTCCCTGACTATTGTACAAAATCCAAACACTACCGATCCGCCTGCCCCCAGCATTCTTTGGCCAGTACAAAGGCATTTGTTGAACCTTTTTATTGTCCAACAAACCAGCATGCATTGCTTGGGCCAAACTAGTGCTGCCTAAGAGTCTTGGAATTATTGGCTTGCTGGACCTCCAACGATACTACTGGGCACCCCACCTGGCGTGGATAGTAGACTGGAGAGTCCACGCTGGGTGTAAGGGATGGGAGACCCTGGAGAACCTGACCTCATCGTCTGATTTGGATTAGCAGGAAACATGTACCTGCGGCCTCTCTATCACGCACGCTTGTGGGGGCCACTATTTCCGGGTTTGACAGAGCATGCAGTATAACACTCAATTTCGGCCCAGCTGTCCCCCATCACTCCTATCAGAGGTAACCCGGACTTCCCCCCGGGTATATCCGGTTCTTTTGTGAAATCAGAATGGCCACACATGGAAATACAAGCCCAACAACTATTCAGTAGAGGGTGTTTCATGCACCAGGCGGAACTTGCAGAGATATTAAACAGGGGCTCTTTCCCATTCTGGCCATATAAGCAGTTGAAGCATTTCCTGGACAACTCGCACCATAGAGACTATTTTGTAAGACCCGCCACAATATTTGAAACTTTGTGCACATGTGCATCCCCCCCAAAGCCATGTAATTTCAGTACTTTACGCTTCCTTATTCAACACACCCTCAACACTTCTAAGTAATGAAAGGCTTACTGGAATGCTGTGGTGGGTGAGGAAATTGGAACAGAGGAATTGGACCGAATCCATATTTATATCCATAAAGGATCTTTAAATGTCTCAGCCCAGGAAAAGGGCTATAAAATTAGAACTTGCTGGTACAGAATGCCTGACCTAATTCACAAATTCTCCCCATCAGTGTCTGACAGATGCTGGCAATGCAATGGAGTGGTGGACACTCTCCTCCACATATGGTGGGACTGACCACTGCTGCAGGCATACTGGTAAAGAGTATGCAACGTTATCAAGCAGGTCTCCAATCTGCCAATGGAGTTTACACCATTACAATACTTACTGCATTCCTCTAAAATTTCCAAAAAAGATATTACAAATCAATTGCGATGCATATGGTAAATGCAGCAAGAATATGTGTACCAGTTCATTTGCGTGCTAAGTTTCCACCTTCCTTAGCTGAATGGTTCCAACGCATTAATCACTTTGCAGAAATGGAGGAGTTGATTCACATTTCATTCAATAAAATCACTAAAGCTCTCAAGTGTACACGGACTTATTAGATGGCTCTAAATAAATATTAACAACCAGGAATATCCCAAACTTAGGGCCCTATACGTAGTTTACTTTTACATTACTGGTCCCCCCCCCCCTTTGGTACAGCAGCCTGCTGATGGAGAGGGTTGTCGGCCTCACCCCCTCTACTGACAAATCTTGTGTATACTATCCCCCCCTTTTATACACTTCCCTCTCTGACCCCTACTTTTCTTCCTCTCATTTATGCCATTCTCTTATTTCTCTCCCCCCTCTTTCCATCAAGCTATATAAACCAGAGGTTGTGTAAATCACTGACAAGGGATAGTGCTCACAGATACTTACCTCTGCATGTTATGTTAATGTAGCCTTTCTTATTTTGCTGATAAGAGGAGAATAATTAAGACAATCCCTGGTAGTCTAATAATCCCCTATGGGATTTCACTATGACACATATGTTGATAATATGCCATTGGTGTGTACTTTTGTTCTCTGTAAAACTTTGAAACCTTAATAAAACAGTTTCTGACAAAAATATATAAAATACAATTCAAACAAGTGATCTATATATGTTGGGCTTGGCTCAGATGGACTGAAGCATTACCTCACAGACCTTGGATGGGCATGGGTTTACTGAGTGGTTCCGCACCTGTGCGTTCTCCAGGATTGGGTGGCTTTTCCTGCCTCAGCCCCGGGGCAGACACCTGGGTGTCCGCCCTCCCCGCCTCTGACATGGGGTTTGACCCGTCCTGGCAGATGGGTGAGTACTGGGACCTAGTGTTTTTAACAGACATCATATTTCCCTGTTTTGGGAAAATTGAGTAGTATTTATTATCATTTTTATTTATTATTCTTTTGTCTATAGATACCTCTTGACGCTGCTCCTGACAAGTGGACAAGCTCCACGAAACGCGTCGAGCTTCATTTGATGTCAAGAGCATTTGGTCTATATTTTCATAATAATTTTTATATTTTTTATGTACAACCTTCAATCATGTGTTTAATGTAGATGTGGTTATTTATTATTCATCATCATGTGCGTGGCTTATATGCGACAGGCTTTTTATGAAATGTACTATACATCCACCCATGAATTGGGCGATGAATTCCATGATCATGTCTAATTAAGTATTTTATAACCATAGTATTTTATTCAATAAATAACTTGATTTATAATTGATGACTATAATCTTTTTTGTGACAAGCCACACTCAAAGTCACATGACTGCCATATTGCTCTTTGTTGTATACAATAGGGATGGAGGCTTGATCACAGTGGTGGGGTCAGATCACATCTCTCTTTTTTCACGATGCTTTTTATCTTATTTTTGGCTGGAAGTTTTTGTCCCTACAGTTTTTTACATGGAACAGTGACAGGCACCACATTGTCAGTCCCTGTGATTATAGATCTATTATTTCACATCATTCACATTGATTTGGTAATACGTAGTTCTGAGCCCTTATCTTTCTGGACTTAAGATTTTTGTTGTTGTGGTTTTATCTTCTTTCTTTTTTCTTATTTTTGTGTATTTACAAATACAAGATTTGTGGGTATATATATTTTTTAATTATTTTGTTGATATAAGCAATGAACCCATAACTATATAAGGGTTTTGATATTTGCCATCTCTCCCTCTTATATTTATTTTTCTTTTATCTTTGTTTTATCTTTATTTGTATTCTAAAAGTAATTTCCATTTTCTTTCTTTCTCATGTTCACGTGTCCCATGTGGGTTTTTTGTCATTATTTTATATTTATCTGTGATCACTACTTGCATTTTTGGTGATAAGATGTAGTCTTTTGTTATGTGTGATCATGCATTTTTATAAGAGGACATCTAGACACATGTTCTCAGTGTGGTTGTGAGGATGATTTGGACCACTGATCTCATTACCTGACATCTGTGTAGGGAGAGGCAGCCCTTGCTTAAGATGTGGTGAGCTAGTAGTCCAATAGGTTTTGAGGAAGCACTGATACATTGTGAAATGCGTCAGCATAACCTGTCTGTAATTTGTCTTGGTGTTGGTTATGTTGACTGCATAAACATACGTTGGATTTTTGGTGGAGTGTAGCCATTTTTCTCAAGTTTTTGCTGACATTTAGAGACAGACCCCTGTCAGGAGACCTGGTTGTCTCTGTCAGAGACTGCATCCTTGGTGAGGGGAACTTCTTGCCTGAAGGACAGTGAACGTTAGGATGGCTACACGGGCTTGGGAGACAAGAGAGGATCTGGAAGGCTGGAGGAAGTCTTGGAGAGAGTGAGCAAACCCAGGGGGTCTGAAGAAACATATTTGGAGGCCAGGAATGGACCCGGGCAGCAAGGTACTTTAATCCAGGCAAACAAAAAATGTTAAAACAACAAGCTAGCCAGGAGCAGTGGTTTTATTAATTGCTTGTTTAAAGTGAAACATTAAAAACTGTGAAAAATAACATGCCTGGATGGTGTCTTAATTCTGCTTGTAAAGGGGGGCAACGGTGTGTTATCAAAAAGTGCTGCAGCACCACTAACATTTACAAGGAAAAACATTTTAAAATTGCTAGGAAAATGACTGTTATTGCCAACTTCTTGTTGGCACACTGACCCCTCCAAAAGTATTTGAATATCAATCTTATCATGTATCATTATTTTAAACAAATTCAATGTTGCTGTATACCCTTTGAGCACATTTTGAATGGGAATCCATGCGGAAAAAATATGCATGAGAATTCCCTAAAAAGTCACACCGGACTGTCAATCCAATCATGCAACCTGGCTTGCCAGGAGAAGGGGGGTAAGCATGCACCCACCTCCTGAACCATACTACACACCCTTAACATGGGAAGGTGTCTTGCCAGGGGAGCCCCCCCCGACAAAACAACTTGTCCCCATGTTGATGAGGACAAAGGCCTTATTCCCACAACCCTGGCGGGTGGTTGTGGGATTCTGCCGATTGAGTATGGGATACATAGTACCTTTATTCCTTTACAAAAAAAAAATTGACAAGTCCTTTATTAAAAAAAAAAGTCCCTGCTTGTAAATTTATTGCTAATCATAATGTATGCCACCCACTAACATGGAAAAAAAAAACAAGGATCTAGTGAACACAACTGACCTCAGTGGTACATATTGCCAAATGACAGCTCCCCAGGCTGTCATCAGATATAAAAGGGAAAGGAATGGTGGTGACATCATTGGCCACATAAGGCCTGATGATCAAGGAACTATGTTTGTTTAAAAACAGAAATATTGGCACAGCTAGGGGTAACCCTGACTGTCCAGGCCCAGTGTGTGCATACATGGGGTTATTAGCTGGGAAACCACCCAGGAAATGGCTGCCATCAGAACTTTGTCTGGAATAAAAATTATGGAATGGGTGGTCATGGAAAAAAATTGGAGGTCCCTCCCTACTGCCTTACAAATTAGGGTGAGTAATGGGTGTCCAGAAACAGTTGACAAACTTTTGGACCTAATGGAAAAGGTACCCAGCTAGTGAGAATCTTACAACTTCTCTCAAACACTTACAGACGCTTCACTCCAAAACCAGACAATCCACAGCTGCAGGTAAGATTGAGACCATGGGAATGGGGTGGAAAGCAAAAGGAGAACTAAAAGTACTGTGGGAATGCCTTCCAATATCTAGCATGAGTAGCATGGAAGTCCAAGTCAGCAGGAAGTGACTGCATGGATAATGTGTTACCACTGCCAGAAAGAGGGACATTTAGCAGCCAATTTCCCACTTTTAGATGAGCCAATGCCCTGTGACTACCTATATTCACAATGGTTGCATGGCTAATAAGTGGAAATGAAAAATATGTATAGATGGCAAAAATGTTCTTATGGTATTGGACTCAGGTTGACCAGTTACATTGGTAAGAGCCAAATTAGTGGCTACACAGGTCTTTCACATCAGAAAAATGGTGACACTGGAAAGTACCCTGTGGCAAGACCTCCATAGGTAACCTATGTCATCAGGTGGTCTCTGGTTTCCCAACTACCACATGCATGTATCCCCCATAAAGTGCTTCTTTAGAGCATGAAGGTACTTCAAGGGAATTCCCTGAGTTTCCCTTGAAAGTGTTAGCAGTGGAAACAACAAAGCCTAGGGGAGAGCCTGTGTCCTTAGAAGAGGAACAACAACCTTTGTGTTTGCTGATTTGGAAGTACACAGGGAAATTTTTGCTAATGAACATTTGAAGGGTCACACACTACTAAATGCCCAATATAATATAATGAATGTAGATGGGGAATTAGTTAACCCTGGAAATAGGCTTACCCTCTAATACTTCATCATTAAAGGGGGCCTATTATTCCAGGTGTCACAGAGGGCAGAAGAAACCATTGATCAACTGGTGGTGTCCAAACTTTGCCAGAAATTGATGTTAGAATGGGCCAATGGCCACATTCTTGTGGCACATTTGGGAGCTAGGAAAACTAGGGAGAGAGTAGTAGAAAGGCTCTATTGGCTGGGGCTAGTAAGGCAGTGTAAATGTACTGTTCTTTCTGTCCAGTGTGTTAGAAATGTTTGTTTCCCCTCCCCATCATTGAGGTCCCTTTCGAGAGGATCACTATGGATTTGGTTTGCCCTTTTTTTTAAGTCAAACTGAGGGAATCAACATATCATTGTGATAATGGAGTATGCCACCCATTACCCAAAAGGGATTCCTCTCCAATGCACCTAAATAGCTAAAAGTTATTTCAGGCTTTCAGCCATGTGGGAATTCCAAAAGAGGTTATACATGTTTGCTATCAGAGATGTCCCCTAATTATCCAAGGGTTCACTCCCTTTGAGTCACTGTATAGAAGGCACCCATGGGGACTACTGGACATTGTCAAAGAAACATGTGAAAGTCAGAGTTCCCCTCATAGTAGTGTGACTAACGATGTAGTCCAAATGCAAAATACAATTGTGCGAGTGATGCCTATTGTGAAGAAACATTTGGGCTACGCCAGTTAGCTCAGCAGAGGATTTACAACTGTAGAGCCCAGGTCTGTTCTTTTCATATAGGGTGTTTAATAGGTTTCAATAGGGTGTTGGTATTGGTTTCCATGGTGAAAGGTAAATTCCTAGCTAATTGTCAGGGCCCATATTTGGTAATGGAAAAAGTGGGCGCAGTAAGCTACAAGATTAGTCAACCAGAGTGAAATCTGAGCATATATATCATGAAAACATAGTGAATTCTTAGTTGTTGAGACTACCCCACTTCCCCACTTCCCTCTCAGTTTGACATGGTAATTCCTAAAGTCAAGATAACAGAACCTACTAAAAGCTCAGCAACAAGCTAGAACATGTGTGCTCCAAAATAGAGAGGTGTCTTTGTTTTTAGGGCTCTTGAATCACAATGATTTAAATCTGAAATTCACTTACGCATTTGACCAAGAAATAGTCACTTTCTTGGATGTACTAATTTGTAAAAATGATGAAGGCAAATTGATAAGTAAGCTTTATAGAAAAAGCACCGCCGGCAACACAATTTTGCACGCGGACAGTTTCCACCCTATGGCTCTTAAAAAGTCCATACCATATGGACAATACCTCCGCTTAAGGAGGAACTGCTCAGATGACCTCACATACAAAAATGAGGTGGCGCTCCTTCAAAGTAGACTATTAGAAAGAGGATACAGCCGGTCTGGTTTGAAGCGAGCCTTCAACCAAGCCTCGCAACATACCTGGCAACATCTTCTGTTTCAGAAGAAACCTTCCCCACCATCTGAGTGTGACACAACACGCATCATTATGAGGTATTCAAAACAGCATTCAAAGATTTGTGAAATCATTAGCAGACATTGGTCCATTCTAACCGATGACCCTAATTTAAAAAGATTCTTACCATCAATTCCCTCCATTACATACAGGAGGACAACATCTATCAAAGATAGATTAGTGCACAGTGAGTTCAAAGGGATATTTGAAAAACCACACTGCCCGGCCTTGGGTACTTACCCCTGTGGGCACTGTACGCAATGCCCACAGATCAGAAAGGGCACTTTCTATGCCAAACATTTTGCCAACTGTCAGACGAGGGGAGTGGTATATCTCATGACCTGTGAATGTGGGGCATATTATGTGGGAAAAACAAAACAAGAATTTCACAAAAGAATAGCCAAACACGTGTACAGCATGGAAATTGGGAACCATTACCTCCCAATTGGAAGTCATGTGGTAATGCAACATAATTACCACATGCCCAAGATACAATTTACCGTCCTTGATCGGGTTCACCCCCCCCGATCGAGGAGGAGATTGGAACAAAACAATGCTCCAATGGGAACAAAGATGGATCTTCAGACTACAGGCGACCACGTTCCCAGGTCTGAATGAAGCCATCTCATATGCTCCATTTCTAAAGGGGTTTGGTTCTGGAAAAACCCAGTAGTAAAAGCCTGCTCTGTCCCCACATTCCCAGGTCATTCACATGTCAAAGCTACAATAGTACACTAATTTTCCTTATAGCTCTTTCTTAAGGTGGTTGAGATGACTAACTTTTGGTGCAATTCCTCCCCCCTAAGATTATATATTAGATTTGTGTGGTACAATTAATTCAATGTTAATTCATTTATAATTTTGTATCAATAGATGCAATTTCTCAGCATAGATGTTCATTGGATTGATTTCATATTTTTGTTTTTTTTTGTTTGTATTACAGTGTGTGATGCTGCTATTGCCCTGGATCTCCATTTTTGCCATCCGCGGCTTTGCTCTGCCACTATGGGAACTTCCCGGCTTGAGAAGGAGGTGCTTGACTCCTCCGATTGTCCCACTTGGAGACCCCCGGAAGAGAATTCTTCTGTGGGCCCCCTGGTGGGTCAATTCATGCCGGCGGCATCCCGGATCCCTTCCGCATGGCTCATAGAGACCGCACACATGCGCGGCCTCAGCAACGGCCGGATGTGACGCTGGTTCGTCACTTCACCATCTGCAGGAAGTGACGGCAATGGCCGGGGCAACCTCCGGGACGCCGAGGAGCCCACACGAGGGCCATTAGCACGGCCAGCTGATACACATCAGCTGATTGCGGTTACACTCCACAGCGTCAAGTATTTAACAAGCAGTGAAGAGGAAGGTAAGGTGCATGGAGGTTTTCCTCCATCCCGGCCGAAACATTGGGCTACATTGAACAGGTAAGGGTTTGCCTTCTGACTCCATCGTTCACTTTTGGGATGATCTCCCGGTGGAACCCCCTTCCCTCCCTGCCTTCTTTCCCCTCTGGGATACCTTTGAGTTTCCCTTTGAGAAATTTATTTTTGCATATTCTCTGCAGTGACTGGCCCCAGTGTTACCTATGAGACTGTGAATACTCTCAACACCTTTAGCCTCCAGGTCACCAGTAAGTAATTTGTTTTTTTCATCTAAACATACATTGGAAGTATACACACATATACATATGTATATTTTGCTCCAGACTGTGGGTTTTTTTCTTTTCCCCTCTGTTCGTTAGTGGTGTGGTGTGCATCTCCGTTTAATAACGGACCCTATATGATGGGTTCTAGTAACAACAATAAAGTATAGAATTGAGTTGGAGCCGCAAAAGGCCCCCTTCTCTTTTTAGATAACAATTACCTTTTATTAGGCACTGCAGTACTTATGCATTCATTATACTCAACTAGATATTTCTTTAGTCATCATAACATAATTTTATCATAAATCTTATTTACTACTCTATAGGATCAGTAACCGCAACCTCCCCCCACACAAGAGAGGATTGAGTGTGGCCTCTTGCAAGTTCCCTTGATCAGTGGTGGAGGCTGTCCCTGGGTGGCAGGTGGAGATGTTTTACAGTAAGCTTATGCAGCCTCTTTTGCATATCACACCATCATTTTAAAATGCTCTGGATGTTTGGGACCTGTATCCAGTTGTCAATTTGCAGCATTGTAAGTGTTGGAACTCTGTTATTCTAAGGATGAATCATTGTTATTTGTAACTTGTATGATTTTAATTATATTATTTTTTAACACTACTGCAGAAAGGGTATTGCCTACGATCCCCCTGAGGAAGACCTAGACACACCTTTGAATGGTCGAAACGCGTAGGGGACTCCATGCAGCCCATGGGCTGCACAATTTGCTTTTTCCCTTTTTCTCTGTTTGCAACCAATTGTATGTTATACATGTTTCATTTATGTACAACCAGAGCTCATTTTTAAATCACAATTTTTCTATGTTAAGTCTTTATTTAATCACCAAACAATAAAAGGAATCTGTAAAGAATTTTTCATATTAATTTCGTTTGGACAATCTTCTTCTTTTTTTTTACTGCCATAAAACCCTTAATGGGGGTATTTCTCCAGATCTACCTATGATATAAAGGGGAAGGCAGAAATGATTTTGCTCTCACCATTAGCACCAATTTTTTCCAAACTTTCAAGAGGTGTCTTTGTTGCCTGGTTGGGTGTCCATGATTGAACACACAGAGGAGCCTGATAGTGATTGGTCAAGCCATATTGTTTTTGTGCCCAAATCAGAGGGATGCTTGTGATTTTGCAATGACTTTTGCCTATTGAATAAGATCACTAAGTATGACCCCTATCCCGTGCCTTTCATAGACAAATTTATTGATTACCTAGGGACAGCTTGTTACATGAGGACGTTGGACCCGACCAAAGAATATTGTCAGAAATTCCTTCTCTGATTCAGCCTAGGAAGAAAATACATTTATAACCGTAGATGGGTCATTCCAGTATCAGGGATGCCTTTTCAGTTGTAGAACGTCTCTGCAATATTTCAGCGGGCGATTAGACACTGTGGCCCCATCAACCTATGCTGTTGTTTACCTTGACAAAGTGAAGATTTGGACTTGCATTTACCAAAGGTTCAAGCCATGTTAAACTCTAAAAAATCTGGAAACCCTTGCTGTACAGTAAATCCAAATAAATGTGTCTAGGGTATGCCAGTGGTAGAGGTATAATAAAACCCTAGGTAAACAAAGTTAAGTCATTTTAAAATTGGTCATGCCCCATTAAAAAGAATCAGGTTCAAGCATTGTTATAGATTGCTGGCTATTACCAGTGTTTTATTCCCCATTTTTCTCATGGACTGCTCCCCTGACTGATTTGAGAAAAGGGAAAGAATCTGTCACGATCAAGCTGACCCCTGATGCAGAAGGAACTTTGAGTCATTAAAAACGGCCTTGAGTGGTCAGCAAGTGTTGTACTCTCCTGACTTCTTGAATGACTTTGTGGTCCAGATGGATGCATCAGATGATGGGTTGGGTTGGGAATAGTATTGTCTCAGATTTGGATGGGTGGAGAACACCTCCTCATTTTCCTCAGCAGGAAACCAAAGTCCTAATTCAGCAAAATAATTCACCATTGAGGAAGAGTGTTTATCAGTAAAGCAGGCTTTAGGTTTGCTCCAATACTACCTGTATAAACATGTGAAGACATTTAAAGCTGATTATTGATCAAGCTCCATTAAAGTGGATGGCCCAAAACAATAGACCAATAGGTGGGTGAATAGGTGGTTGCTGGCCCTTCAAGAATTTAGCTTTACAGAAAAACTGGTGTTAGGATGGGGAATTCTGATGAATTTTCCAGGGTTCATGCATGTCATGCAACCTGTGTTGGGGATGAAACAAGAAGATGGTTTTGTGACAGGAGTCCAGGAAAAACTTCTGGTTTTATGAGGGATGGGAGATATATTTCTCCCAGGTTCAGGCAATATGCAAACTATTTCTCTTTTTCTGCTGTGCAGCGAGCTTACTGGGCTGGATGAGGGGTTAATAAGCCCAGCAGAAGCAGGTCTGAATTCTCTGGACTCAATAATGGTTCATTCATACTAGTGGTTGGGGGTGGTAAAACACAATGATTGGGCTACACTTTTTCTGCCCCTCCCAACCGCTACTTTCTTTACTGTAGCTGCAAAGACAGTGCCATAGCAGGAATCATAGTCCCTATCAAGTAAATGGGGCCGCTCTGCAAGTGCCCCGCTACTACAGTATGTACAATGCACACAGTTTTGTTGTGCTTGTGTGGGTTAAAGCAGGTGGTGAGGAGGCAATACCACCTGCCATATACTTTCTAAAGAGAGATCTGTATGTGGATTACTCTTCAGAGACCAAAGTGAACAAGTCTTAATACTCCCAGTCTTCTTTGGGAGGATGTTCCACCTTGGAATCCAACTCTGTGCATGTCAGACTGGGAAGCAGACAACTACCTGTGTGGTGGCAACCAGATGCTATGTGATGACACTAAGCCTGTGTTCAAGGACTGTTTTCTTGCTGACAGTTAGGTGCCTAGGCAGCAGCAGGTTCCACCGGCATGGCAAGTCAGGGTACAGTAAGTTGGTAAGTTGCCCAAATGGGAAATTATTTCTTTCTGGGCTTGTTTTTAATGTGATGTCTATACTACCCAATAAAGCTAATAACAATTCAAACAGCGCAGCCCTATAAGACACATAAGCAGCTGAACACTATAGGTAATTCATCACAACCCTTTAAATAAGTCCATATTGCAAAAAAGTGCAGCGCTTAGAATAAAAGAAGAGACAGTCTTCTTGATATAGGCCACCCCGTGTGGTACAGTGTGCGAGAGTTCAAACCAATGGACATAGGTGCTCTGGTGATACACTTCCTCCACCAACCACACTAGCAGCTCACCTTCCCTATCAGGCTCTCATTACAGGAGCCCAATAGCGCTTGATGTAATAATCTCAGGTCCGGATGACCCCAAGGATAAAGGGTATCACATTCCTCTTCTGAGCTTTTCTCATAGGAATCCACCACTCCAAATGAGCAGATAGTGTTGCTACCTTCCCTCCAGAAACATTCCAAATAAGGGATCCAAAACTCCAGCTCACCGAAGCATAAAAGTAAATAAACAGGATCTAGTGCTCACTGTATAAAATGAACTATTTATTCCATAAAATATTGGTACTCACATAAGAAGCACTTAGACCAAGTGCTAGGTGTAGACAGCATTTAAAACCAGATAACTCGGGCGCTCACATGAACGTCCAAGCTTGGAAACAGCGGCGGCTGTGGATGACGTCACTTCCCGTTCCGAACCTGTATCGTCCGGACCGGAACTTCGTCAGCGGATTCCTCTACATGGAGGCTGTGATCACTTCCCTTCCCCAGCTAGGGCAGTCCCCACACAGTAAGAACACGCCTAGGGAACACGGTTAACCCTTAGAGCGCCCCCTGCAGGTTAACCCCTACACTGCCAATGGCATTTACACAGTAATCAGTGCATTTGTATAGCACTGATCGCTGTATAAATGCCAATGGTCCCAAAAAAGTGTCAAAATGTTCCGACATGTTCGCTGAAATATCGCAGTACCACTAAAAATCGCAGATCGCCGCCATTACTAGTAAAAAATAAAAAAAAATAAAAACCCCAGAAATGAATTCTCATCATCCGTAAACGCGACCACGTTTGCACAAACCAATCAATAAACGCTGATTGCGATTTTTTTAATCACAAATATGAGGAAGAATATAAATCGGCCAAAACCGATGAAAAAAAAAATGTTTTATATTTTTTTTTTGGATTTGTATTTTAGCAAAAAGTAAGAAATTTGTTTTTTTTTGCAAAATTGTCGCTCTTCTTTTGTTTATAGCGACGGTCAGAAATGACGCAGAGGGGATCAAATACCACCAAAAGAAAGCTCTATTTGTGGGAAAAAAAGGACACAAATTTCATTTGGGTACAACGTCGCACGACTGCGCAATTTTCAGTTAAAGCGACACAGTGCCGAATCACAAAAAGGGCTCTGGTCCTAAAGGGGAAGTCCTTTCCGGGGCTGAAGTGGTTAAAAAATACATTTGAACTAATGTTTTACATATATAATAACTGAAATTATCTCCTTATTATCATCTTTTATAAATCTATATATACTCACATGCAGGCATAGCACACAACATAGTGTGTCACATATAAGAAGTTAAATAAATGCTTGATGCACAGCTTTTTAAGTAAACAACTCTGGTACAGTAAAATTAAATTCCAGATGAGCTGTAGAGTAGCTTTCTTAGTTGGTAATTTTGCAAATGCAAAATCTGGTGCAACTCTGCACAGAAACCATTCAGCTTTCAGGTTTTATTGTTAAAGCTTAATTGAACAAGATGAAGTTAGAAGCTGATTGGCCACCATGCACCATGCACCACCACTCCAGTCTTAGTAAAACTCCCCATGTGTTTAGAAGTGGCAAAGCCAAAATATTTAGCAAGGGAAATTGAACATTGCAGGGGAAGGGATTAGTAACTGTGGTGAAGCTCTGCTGACTTTCATCATCCAATCATGTGCGAACAGATGTGCTTTTTTTTTGTTTCTTGCATGGATTTGGGTATTCTTTGCAAAGTGAAATTTCACCACATTCTCATAGTCCTTTGGCTAATTCCCTTACAAAGCACAACTTCCCCTGCAAAGTGAACAGCTTATTTACTGTTAGTAAATAAACCCTTAGGAATTACAGTATGTTACACAGGCTTTTGACTAGAAACTCCAGGCAGATTTTGTTTTTGTGAATTGGGGTGTAAAAAAAAAAAATGTTTACTTCTATTGATCCCACAACCAGATCACTGCTATGTACTATAATTATTGTGCTGTCAGTAATGCCAGAAAGTACAGCCAGCACCATGGCATAAGGAGAAGTAACATTTCCCTTCCCCTCCTATCAGCTATATATCACAAAAATATCTCTGCCTGAAGTTCCACTTCAAGGTGGATTTTAAGGATGCCAAGTTTATCTGTACCTGTCATTTGCAGAGGTTACAGTATCTTCAAAAAGCTAGGACCTATGCTATTTAGAACTTTAAAATGCAAATATCTAAATCTAGTGGGGGATGTTCTGTTTGGTAGGAAGCCAACCAAAAGTTAGCAAATAATCAGGGATAGAACTGCATACTGAGGTTTATAACATAGATATTGTTATACTGGTTGTATTAACTGTAGTGGGTTTAAATATGTGTCTTGGAGGCATGTGTGTAGAGAATTACAGTAACTCAGCCACAATGCATTTCTGAGGCTAAAAGTATGTAATTATCTTATTATTGTTATTATTATTATTATTATTATATTCCTCATGGGCTCATAAATTACTACAACAATGTTTTGAACATGATCCCAGCTGTGAAGATACAGTGATATAAGAAGTAAATAAAGCCATTGTGAATGTGGTATCCAAATGTGTAGTTTGGCTGAACAGAAATGTATAACTGGTGTTTGTTTACCAGTATCAGCTTTAACTAATAGCCCGTGCCAAAAAGAAAGTGATCAGGCTTTACTGGAATGAGAGCCAGACACACATGGATTTAAAATCATATACAAATTTTATTGTTTCAAATTACCACAGTAAAATCACATAATGACCCATAGATCATAAAAACATAGCGACAGAACTCTTACAGTAACATGTTCATTCTTAATTGACCTCTTAATAATATATGCATTCGCATTTTTATATAATTGTTTCCCTTACTTCCTGTTATAGAGCATATTAACAAAAAATTACAATTTTTAGGAAGTGAAGAAACGTGTTTGTATTGAGGGGTATAAAACATGGAGCTAATGTA
Source organism: Glandirana rugosa (assembly GCA_018402905.1). Classification (NCBI taxonomy): domain Eukaryota; kingdom Metazoa; phylum Chordata; class Amphibia; order Anura; family Ranidae; genus Glandirana; species Glandirana rugosa. The sequence goes on along the minus strand of BLSH010271210.1, from coordinate 63,900 downwards.
TATTGAAGAAAGAAAGAGGTGAAATAATTTAAAAATGACCTCACTTGGGATCAACTGATACTGTAAGCTGATCTAAAACAAATAAATGATTCATTCATTCATTATTTACTCATTCCTTCATTTTAGGAGGAAGAGGTGCCTCTGAAACATAAACACTACATTGTTTACATTTGTAATTGCTGTTAATTGGTAATCACAAAAATCAGATGATGGCTCTGGTTGCACTGGCCACCTAAGGGTATTTGCTGCAGTGCTGTCTAAAGGCAGCACAGTTGAACAGTGTTCACAACTTTGCCATTCAAAAAGTTTGGTGGCACATAACTGATTTAAGAGCAACACTGATAAACTTTTTAACTTAGCACAGCATGCCATTCACTGATTAAACCTAGATGTGGACTGGAGAATGCCATAGGCCTTGCAAACTACATTGGAATGTTTTTTAAAGGTGAAAAGTTTTTCAGGAAATTTCACCCAAACAGTGGATCATGAGGAAATTAAAGAGTAATTTAAAACTTTGGCAAAGATAAAGTCATCAATTTCACATCAAAATCAATTTTTGCCAAAAAATCACTCATAATGTCAGGAAAAAAATTAGCCTTGCACATAATTAGATGATAGTGAGTTTCTCCCTTTTGTTAAGCTAAGTGAACATTTGCTTTCTTAACTCTACCTTACTTATTGTAAACTAAACATGGGAATTGAAATTTAATATCAGATATTATGATAATATTTGTAAGTGTAAACTTACCTACAATGCCTTGAAATAGTATTCATACCCCTTGAAATGTTTCACATTTTTTCATGTTACAACCAAAAACACACGTGTTTTATTTGGATTCTAAGTGATAGACCAATGTAAAGTGGAACATAATTGTGTCTAGACTATGACTGGGCCATTCTAACACATGAATATGTTTCAGTCTAAACCATTCCATTGTAGCTGTATGTTTAGTGTAATTGTCCTGCTGGAAGGGGAACCTTTGTCCTAGTCTCAATTCTTTTGCAAACTCTAACAGTTTTTCTTCTAAGATTGCACTGTATGTGGCTCCATCCATGTTCCCATAAACTCTAACCAGCTTCCCTGCCCTTCCATCCCCACAACATGATGCCGCCACCACCATATTTCATGGGGGGGGGTGTTCAGGGTGGTGTACAGTGTTAGGTTTCTGCCATAGCATTTTGCTTTTATGCCAAAAGTTTTATTTTGGTCTCATCTCACTAGAGTACCTTCTTCTACATGTTTGCTCTGTCCCCCACATGGCTTCTCACAAACTGCCAACAGGACTTATGGCTTTCTTTCAACAATGGATTTCTTCTTGCCACTCTTGCATAAAGGCCAGATTTGTGGAGTGCATGACTAATAGTTCTCCTGTGGACAGATTCTCCTACCTGGACTTTGGATCTCTGCAGCTCCTCTAGAGTTACCATGGGCCTCTTTGCTGCTTCTCGGATTATTACTCTTCTTGCCCATCCTGTCTCTTGAGGTGGACGGCCATGTCTTGGTAGGTTTGCAATTGTGCCATACTATTTCCATTTTTGGATGATGGATTGAACAGTGTTCGGTGAGATGTTAAAAGCTTGTGATTTTTTTTTATAACCTAACCCTGCTTTAAACTTTTCCATAACTTTATCCCTGACCTGTCTGTTGTGTTCCTTGGCCTTCATGATGATGTTTGTTCACTAAGGTTCTCTAACAAACCTCTAAGGGTTTACAAAGCAGCTGTATTTATACTGAGATTAAATTACACACAAGTTTACTAATTAGGTGATTTCTGAAGGCAATTGGTTCCACTAGATTTTAGTTATGGGTATCAGAGTAAAGGGGGTTGAATACACACTTTTCAGATATTTATTTGTAAAAAATGTTGAAAAGCATTTATCATTTTCCTTCCACTTCACAATTATGTGGCGCTTTGTGTTGGTCTATCACATAAAATCCTAATAAAATACATTTACATTTTTGGTTGTAACATGATAAAATGTGGAAAATTCAACTGGAATGAATACTTTTTCAAGGCACTGTATGCATTATACTGTATAACCATTATTTTATACTTAGACAGGCTTAGGGCATAAATACTTAAGCAATAAGTACCCCTTCATGCCATTGTGGTAAGTTTAACACCTCTGTAGGTAAGGTACATTATGGTGTCATTCAGAATGAATGGTATCACGTTGCACAAACGCATGTAATGCAAGTTGCCAGACATTATGGCATCACAATAGTGTAAATGGGCCCTTAAAGCATAAATAACCATTTTTAATAAACATGTCTGTGCTAGCAAAAACAAAGTATATTGACTATTAATAACCATCTGCTCTTGGAGCTGCCTTATCTTAGAACACAGCTGCATTGTTTGAAAGGGAAATACAAACTAATTTCTACAACAGTGGGCATCTAAACCACATCACATTACGTCACCAAATTTGCTTCACTCCTCTATCCCCATAGTAAAATAAAGGTTAAGCATACACTGGTTAGACCCATTAAGCTGATTAAAACTACCCAGCTACTGTGTTATTTGCACTTTCTTAATTCTTGCAGTAAGAGACACCTGTTGTGAATATTTATCTCTATTACATTTTAGAGAATTCCCCTATTCTGTTCCTGTGACTGTCCAATAATGTTTTAAAAATTTTACATATTAAAGTGATAGTACACAGTTATTTTTAAAAAGGACAAAAATGATGTGGGGTTCCCCTTAATATTCCAATCGGGTCCTTATCAAGACATGCAGCCCAGGATGACCAGGAATCAGATTTAGCCCTTGCAAAATACCTTTGTCCCTATGGTGAGGGATAAGAACCTCTTCCCCATCACTATGTGGTCAAAGATGTCAATTAGGATTCCCAGCTTTTATAGTTTGGAATCTGTCATTTAGGTGCGTGCGTGCGACATGTACAGATCATCGGATGATGGGTCATTAATGCTTGTTGTGTATTAAGTGCTAAATTATGTGACTACCATTATTTACCTTGTTGGTAGCTGTAACTGATGCTGGATTTACTTCTAAAACCATAAATAACATGTATTTTAAAATCAGCTAAGTATATACTTGTGTTTTATTGTAATCAATGCATATTTATTTCGTGGTGCACATGTTTATTTACTTTTAACTCTTTGTGGGAATGGGTAGGGGATACTAAAGTACTCAGGTACTCATTCCCCTGGAAAGAGGTGGATATCTGGTCACCCTCTTATAATAAAAGTGGCTTCCCAATCCACCATAAGTCCCCCCAAATGATTACAACCACCTTCTTTTTATTGAACAAAAAGGCATGTGGCCTTGTCTGACACAGGAAGGGGAGGTACATGTCCACTGACTTCCCTTTCCTTTCCACCTAGTATTCATACCTCGATAAGGGTATGATTGAAATATTAGTGGAAAACCCATCCATTTTTCAAAATGCTACTGTGGTGCTGCTGCTGTAAATTAGGCTATTTATAAAAGAAAAAACTAAATTTAACAGCCAAATATATAATGCCAGTGTACAATGTCACTGAAACTGCCCACAGTAATGTTACTGTTACGGAATACCATGGACAATTCATCCACAAAATATGTTATTTGAAGATGTGTGGATTTTCAATACTGCACATCAAACTGCATGAACCTCTCCTCACTGTACATTCATTTTTTAATTATTTTTCCATCGGTACATAACACAAATGGCAGTTCCTAGCTTGCCATGCCTTTTTTTTCACAGTAGTTTGCCTATTAGCCCTAAAAATGGACAGAACTTAACAATAAGATTCATCTCCCACAAACAAATGAATTCCCTGCTAAGCTGATGTTTTGCAAATTTCATACAAAGTTTACTGAAGCATCAGCTAATTGAACCTGAGAAGACCAGCTCCTCCCTAGTCATAACTACAGCAATAGGGAAAGTAATACATTTAAACTAAAACTGCTGAATCTGTGGGTAAAATGTAAGGAGAGATACTGTCAGTCGTTTAATGGTTAAGCACTCTTGTTATTTAATGGAGAGAATTATCTCAAGGTTTTATTAAAATGATAAATTTAATTTATACAGCATAAACATCTATTGAAGGATTTATCAGAGAACAGGGAACTTAATTTTTGTGCGCAACTATATTTCAATCACATCACTTGCTGTGCTTTAAAGTTTCTAATTAATACATTTGCCCTCGGGTCTTAAATGCTGGGGTCACTGCCATGAAGATCAGCTGCCACCTGAACATCTGTTTTGAGATTAATGACATTAATCCTGTTTGAGGTACAGGCTCAAAAAATTCTGTTCTTTCAAACCGTGTGCCCATTTTACAGCACAACATAATGCAAGTTCATAGAAACAGAATGTTTCATATAAACTTTATATTTTCATTTTTTTTACAATAGCTTTCATTGTAATCATGATGGTTCATATAGACTGCACACTAAAGTTCACATTTTTTTAGGCAAAAGCTAATTATGGCTGAATTCTTACCTTGAGTGTGATGGTTTCTTGACATAATTATTGATAAGCCACACATGTAAAGACTGCCACAAGACTGCACCAAAATGATTTGTTTTTGTGCAACAACAAATTTATTATTATGTAAAATGTATATGGATGTATTTCATGCCTAGCACCACAGATCAAAATTTTTAAACATTTAAATAAATATAGTACATAAATTGGCATGGCGACCTATAAGATATGATAAGAAAGTGTCAGTGTTACTTGTAGACATGACAAGGTTAAAAGAGTAGAATCCAGTGCATGGTAAGTCCTCTTTAGAAGAACCATGTACAAAAGCTCCCTGTGGCAGCAAGGGGAAAAGAGTAGGTTACAGTCTATTCGTATGTCTGGCAAGGGACCTTTGTGGGGCCAAACCTCCAAAATTTGTTTCCTAGCACCACCAGCTACGCCTTTCCAATCTAGAAGAATTCCTGCTCCCCTGCACGAGGACCTGCCAGCACACTGCCATTTCTCCTCTTCCGGTGGCTTTTAAAGCATTGTGTCATTTACCCTGCTGGAATAGGCTGTGGCCTGCTCTTTCTCACAACCTCTACTAGCCAATGACTTGTCAGACATGGTCCCTCTACAGAAAATCCATTATGCACTGGATTCTACCTGGAGACTGGAGTCAACCCTGAAGGAAGACTGTTGTTTTCTTTTTATATCCTATATGTTTCCCATACCCCTTTATGTTCATTCAGGCTGGGTTCACACTTGAAATGGATGTGGCTGAGAGCAGGGGTTGGGTGCATCCCTGTATTCTTTTTCAGGGACGAAACAGGCCTGCATTTTTGCCTGAATTCAGACCTGAAATGGAGTCAAAGATGTACAGGACCCCTGTGCAATTCACTCCACAGCTGCTCTGGAGATGTGTGAAGTTGTCCATTGAGAGCCAGTCACAATCTCCTGTCATGCGAATTGGATGCAGGGAAACCCGCATCCAATTTGTACTAGTGTGAACCCAGCCTTATCCATGTTGCTTTACCTATTGTACTGTCTCTATTCTTATATGAATGGAGCTACTGGGCTTACCTTTTAAAAATTCAAAAGCTTTAAATAATATATATCAGCAAATCAAACCACTTTATAATTGGCATTCATTACCTATTTTCTGCCTCTATGTTTGCATTCTACCAGTCCTAACACAATCGATGTTGTTTATTTATCAACATGTACACGTGGATCCTACTATGTGGGGAAAACAAAATGTTCCTTATGGAACAGAATTTACAACCACACATGCTATCTGTAATCTCTTCAAACATATATTGGAGAATATCAGGAAACTATAATTATTATACAGACTGCCTACTCTATGCTGTTTTAGATCAAATTCACCCTAATCCTAGGAGTGGCAATTTTTATCATACATTTTGCAGATCCATTTTGCATGCTTAGAACTACTACGCCTCCTACTTTTAATGATAAAATGAGTTTGTTTAGTGCATAAAAATTTTAGTTAGTTTATAAAAATTAGTTTATGCATGGCCACCTTCCTACTCTTGAAATGTGTTAAGGAATCATGTAACAATTGTAACAAGTTTTGTGGATCTAAGCATCACCTCCCAAGTGATATTGATATTTTTTATTTGATTTGTAGGTTTACAAAGGTTGTGAGTAGAGTTGAGCGAACCCGGACTGTATAATGCGGGATCATACCGAATCATCTTATAGTGCATTAGGGAAACGTTCTAAAATCAACTACAACTGCATTAGGGCCAGGTTCCTGTTTGTGCTCTGAGGGACAGTTTATCATTCTAAAAACAACTACAACTGCATTAGGGCCACATTCCTGTTGGTGCTCTGGGGAGAGTTTGTCATTCTAAAAACAACTACAACTGCATTAGGGCCAGGTTCCTGTTTGTGCTCTGAGGGACAGTTTATCATTCTAAAAACAACTACAACTGCAATTGGGCCTTGTTCCTGTTGGCGCTTTGAGGGAGAGTTTATCGTTCTAAAAACAACTACAACTGCATTAGGGCCAGGTTCCGGTTGGTGCTCTGAGGGAGAGATTATCTTTCTAAAAACAACTATTACTGCATTAGGGCCAGGTTCCTATTGGTGCTCTGAGGGACAGTTTATCGTTCTAAAAACAACTACTACTGCAATAGGGCCAGGTTCCGGTTGGTGCTCTGAGGGAGAGTTTATCATTCTAAAAACAACTACTACTGCATTAGGGCCTTGTTGCTGTTGGTGCTTTGAGGGAGAGTTTATCGTTCTAAAAACAACTACTACTGCAATATGGCCAGGTTCCGGTTGGGGCTCTGAGGGAGAGTTTATCGTTCTAAAAACAACTACTACTGCATTAGGGCCTTGTTCCTGTTGGTGCTTTGAGGGAGAGTTTATCATTCTAAAAACAACTACTACTGCATTATGGCCTTCTTCCTGTTGGTGCTTTGAGGGAGAGTTTATCGTTCTAAAACCAACTACTACTGCAATAGGGCCAGGTTCCGGTTGGTGCTCTGAGGGAGAGTTTATCGTTCTAAAAACAACTACTAATACAATAGGGCCTTGTTCCTGTTGGTGCTTTGAGGGAGAGTTTATTGTTCTAAAAACAACTACTACTGCAATAGGGCCAGGTTCCTGTTGGTGCTCTGAGGGAGAGTTTGTCGTTCTAAAAACAACTACTACTGCAATAGGGCCTTGTTCCTGTTGGTGCTTTGAGGGAGAGTTTATCATTCTAAAAACAACTACAACTGCATTAGGGTCAGGTTCCTGTTGGTGCTCTGAGGGACAGATTATCTTTCTAAAAACAACTACAACTGTATTAGGGCCAGGTTCCTGTTGATGCTTTGAGGGAGAGATTATCTTTCTAAAAACAACTACCACTGCATTAGGGCCAGGTTCCTGTTGGTGCTCTGAGGGACAGTTTATCATTCTAAAAACAACTACTACAGCAATAGGGCTAGGTTCATGTTGGTGCTCTGAGGGACAGTTTATTGTTCTTAAAACAACTACAACTTCATTAGGGCCTTGTTCCTGTTGGTGCTTTGAGGGAGAGTTTATCGTTCTAAAAACAACTACAACTGCATTAGGGCCAGGTTCCAGTTAGTGCTCTGAGGGACAGTTTATCATTCTAAAAACAACTACAACTGCATTAGGGCCAGGTTCCTGTTGGTGCTCTGAGGGAGAGTTTATCATTCTAAAAACAACTACTACTGCAATAGGGCCTTGTTCCTGTTGGTGCTTTGAGGGAGAGTCTATCATTCTAAAAACAACTACTACTGCATTAGGGCCTTGTTCCTGTTGGTGCTTTGAGGGAGAGTTTATCGTTCTAAAAACAGCTACAACTGCATTAGGGCCAGGTTCCTGTTGGTGCTCTGAGGAAGAGTTTATCATTCTAAAAACAACTACTACTGCATTAGTGCCTTGTTCCTGTTGGTGCTTTGAGGGATAGTTTATCGTTCAAAAAACAACTACTACTGCAATAGGGCCTTGTTCCTGTTGGTGCTTTGAGGGAGAGTTTATCGTTCTAAAAACAACTACTACTGCAATAGGGCCTTGTTCCTGTTGGTGCTTTGAGGGAGAGTTTATCGTTCTAAAACAACTACAACTGCATTAGGGCCAGGTTCTAGTTGGTGCTCTGAGGGACAGTTTATTTTTCTAAAAGCAACTACAACTGCATTAGGGCCAGGTTCCTGTTGGTGCTCTGAGGGTGAGTTTATCATTCTAAAAACAACTACTACTGCATTAGGGCCTTGTTCCTGTTGGTGCTTTGAGGGAGAGTTTATCGTTCTAAAACAACTACAACTGCATTAGGGCCAGGTTCTAGTTGGTGCTCTGAGGGACAGTTTATTTTTCTAAAAGCAACTACAACTGCATTAGGGCCAGGTTCCTGTTGGTGCTCTGAGGGAGAGTTTATCATTCTAAAAACAACTACTACTGCATTAGGGCCTTGTTCCTGTTGGGGCTTTGAGGGAGAGTTTATCATTCTAAAAACAACTACTACTGCATTAGGGCCTTGTTCCTGTTGGTCCTTTGAGGGAGAGTTTATCGTTCTAAAAACAACTACAACTGCATTAGGGCCAGGTTCCAGTTGGTGCTCTGAGGGACAGTTTATCATTCTAAAAACAACTACTACTGCATTAGGGCCTTGCTCCTGTTGGTGCTTTGAGGGATAGTTTATCGTTCTAAAAACAACTACTACTGCAATAGGGCCTTGTTCCTGTTGGTGCTTTGAGGGAGAGTTTATCATTCTAAAAACAACTACAACCGCATTAGGGTCAGGTTCCTGTTGGTGCTCTGAGGGACAGTTTATCATTCTAAAAACAAATACTACTGCATTAGGGCCAGGTTCCTGTTGGTGCTTTGAGGTAGAGTTTATCGTTCTAAAAACAACTACAACTGCATTAGGGCCAGGTTCCTGTTGGTGATCTTATGGACAGTTTATCATTCTAAAAACAACTACTACTGCAATAAGGCCATGTTCCGGTTGGTGTTCTGAGGGAGAGTTTATCATTCTAAAAACAACTACTACTGCATTAGGGCCTTGTTCCTGTTGTTGCTTTGAGGGAGAGTTTATTGTTCTAAAAACAACTACAACTGCAATAGGGCCAAGTTCCGGTTGGTGCTCTGAGGGAGAGTTTAACCTTCTAAAAACAACTACTACTGCATTAGGGCCTTGTTCCTGTTGGTGCTTTGAGGGAGAGTTTATCGTTCTAAAACAACTACTACTGCAGTTCCTTCACATTGTCTCCCACCCGGTCCCTTGATGAAAGCTCAGAGTTGGCACTTGAACCCCATGGCCATCTGTCTTTCACCTCAGCCCCTTGTAAATAAGCCAAGCAGTCTGAGCCCCAAGTCATGCAGCATTCTCTTATGCTTTTTGATGACTCCGCTGCTGTGCTTTCCATGGGCCATCCACATAGCACTGCCCCAGAAGTGGAAGACATTGAGTGCACCGATGCCCAACCACTTCTGTTTCAGGATGAGGACATGGAAACACCACGGCAGCACGTCTGTGATGATGATGACGAAACACAGGTGCTTTCCTCAGTGTGCAGACTGACAAGGAGGGTAGTGGTGAAAGGTGGGTGGAAAATGATCTGGAAAATGATGAGGTCCTAGACCCCACATGAAATGAAGGTCATGCGAGTGACGTGTGCAGTTTGGTGGAAGAGGTGGTATTCGCAGAGAGGCACCAGCACAGCAAAAGAGGAAGCAGGTTGCAAAAGCGGAGCGACCGTCCCCTAGACAGTACGCCTGCTACTACCCACCGCACCCAGGGACCTAGCACACCAAAGGCAGCTCAAAGGCATTCCCCGGCATGGCAGTTCTTCAGACAATGTGCTGACTACAAGTGGTTTGCACATTGTGCAATGAGAGGCTGAAGCGAGGCACAAATGTTCTAAACCTGAGCACAACCTCCAAGACCAGTCATCTAAATGCAAAGCAGTTGCTGCAGTGGAATAAGTACCTCAAAATCCAAGAAAGGTCTCGGCCTCCTCCTGCTTCCTCTTCTGCTGCTGCCTCGGCCTCTTCCTCCACCTCTACAGTGCCAGTGTCACCTGCCACCCAGCAAACAGACGATGTGACAGCAACGCCACCATGTCCGCCACCGTCCCCAAGCATTTCCACACGGTCCCATGGAAGCTTACAGCTCTCCATCTCCCAAACACAGGTGAGAAGGAGGAAGTACCCCCCTATCCACCTGCGATCCCTGGCCCTGAATGCCAGCATTTCAAAATTCCTGGCCTTTGAAATGCTGTCATTCCGTCTGGTGGACACGGACAGTTTTAAAAACCTGATGGCTGTGGCTGTCCCACAGTATGTGGTTTTCAGCCGCCACAACTTTTCCAGGCGAGCCATCCCTTACCTGCATAAACAAGTTGGAGACGAGATCAAGTGTGCACTGCGCAACGCCATCTGTGGCAAGGTCCACATAACCACTGATACATGGACCAGTAAGCACGGGCAGGGATGCTATATCTCACTAACTGCAAACTGGGCAAATGTAGTGGCGGGTGGGCCTCAGGCGGCTAGCCGTTTGGCGCGTGTCCTTCCACCACCCAGGATTGCAGGGCATTTCTCTATGCCTCCTGTTTCCTCCTCCTCCTACTGTGCTTCCTCCTCCTCTACCACCTCCTCATTCGCTCAACGTAACACCTTCACCACCAACTTCAGCACATCCAGGTGTAAACGGCAGCAGCCTGTTTTAAAACTGATATGTTTGTGGGATAATCCCCACTCTGCGCAGGAGCTGTGGACGGGTATTGAACAACAGACCGATGAGTGGTTGTTGCCACTGAGCCTCAAGCCCAGCCTGGTGGTGTGTGATAATGGGTGAAATCTCATAGCAGCTCTGGGCCTAGCCGGTTTGACGCACATCCCTTGCCTGGCGCATGTGCTAAATTTGGTGGTGCAGAAATTTCTAAAAATTACCCGCATATGTCAGAGCTGCTGCAGAAAGTAAGTGCCGTCTGTGCGCGCTTTCTGCGTTCTCACCCTGCTGCTGCTCGCCTGTCTGCGCTGGAGCGGAACTTCGGCCTTCCCGCTCACCGTCTCCTATGCGATATGCCCACAAGGTGGAACTCCACCTTGCACATGCTGGAGAGACTGTGCGAGCAGCAGCAGGCAATAGTGGAGTTTCAGCTGCAGCACGCACGGGTCAGTCGCTCTCTGGAACAGCACCACTTCACCACCAACGAGTGGGCCTCCATGTGAGACCTGTGTACCATATTGCAGTGTTTTGAGTACTCCACCAACATGGCCAGTGCCGATGACGCTGTTCTCAGCGTTACTATCCCACTTCTATGTCTCCTTGAAAAAACACTTTGGGCGATGATGGAAGAGGATGTGGCACAGGAGGAGGAGGAAGAGGGGTTATTTACACGGTTATCAGGCCAGTCATTCACAAGTAGCTCGGAGGGTGGGTTCCTGCACCAGCATAGGCCAGGTCAAAAATTTTCAAGCCAGGGGACAGTTCTGAAGGATGAGGAGGACGAGGATAATGAGGAGAAGGAGGAGGAGGGGGGGACCGTGTTCACAGCAGGGTGGCACCCAATGCAGCTCATGGGCAGCACTGGAGCATGGCTGGGGGGATACGGAGGACACAGATGATACACCTCCCACAGAGGACAGCTTGTCTTTGCCTCTGGGCAGCCTGGCACACACGAGCGACTACATGCTGCAGTTCCTGCTCAACGACAGCCGAGTTGCCCACATTTTAACTTGTGCTGATTAATGGGTGGCCATCCTGCTGGATCCCCGTACAAGGACAACGTGCTGTCCTTAATTCCCTCACTGGAGCATGATCGGAAGATCCGCGACTACAAGCGCACTCTCATAGACACGCTGCTGAGGGCATTCCCAAATGACACCGGGGGCTCAGTGGAAGCACAAGGCAAAGGCAGAGGAGGAGGAGGAGGAGGAGGAGGAAGAGATCAAAAAACGCAGCTGTGGCACCGCCAGCACCTCAGAAGGCAGGGTTAGCATGGCCGAAATGTGGAAAAGCTTTGTCAGCAGCACTCCACCACAAACAGCACCACCAGCTGACAGGCAACGTCTTAGCAGGAGGCAGCATTTCAGCAACATGGTGGGACAGTATGTGTGTACAAACCTACATGTACTGACTGATGGGTCTGCCCCATTCAACTTCTGGGTCTGCAAATTGGCCACATGGCCTGAGCTTGCCCTTTATGCCTTGGAGGTGCTGGCCTGCCCTGCAGCCAGTGTATTGTCTGAACGTGTGTTTAGCACGGCAGGGGGTGTTATCACAGACAAGCGCAGCTGCCTGTCCACAGCCAACGTGGACAAGCTAACTTTTATTAAAATTGACCAGGCATGGATCCCACAAGACTTGTCTGTACCTTGTGCAGAATAGACATTTAGACTGGCCTCACACAGCCATTGGTGTCCTTTTTTTTTTTGAATATGTCTCAATATTTTGGGGGCTACCCCAATTCTAAAAAAAACCAAACAAACAAAAAACAGTGTTGGCTACCTCCTCCTCCTCCTCCACCACCGCCACTTCCACCTACACTGCCACGGTCACGGTCTAGTCAACCTCTAGGCTCCTACTCCACATCCACCTCCTCCTCCCATTTTTATTTATTTTTTGTTGATTTTAAGTTATTTCCCTATCCACATTTGTTTGCAGGGCGCTTGTCCTACACTTACCCCCATTTTGCTTCCTTTTACAGCCTTCTAGCCCTTTCCATTACTTTTTTACAGACATTTTTGTGCCCAAAAATTTGGGTCACCATTGACTTCAATAGGGTTCGGTGTCCGGGGTCAAGTTCGGATAGAGTTTGGTAAGGAACCCGAACGGTTTCACTAGGTTCTGCCGTACCCGGCGAACCCGAACATCCAGGTGTCCGCTCAACTCTAGTTGTGAGTTCTCCAACTCATCTTGTTCCATCTTTCTCTTTCTTTTTCTTGTTTCCTTTATTTTATACTTATACAAAACATAGGAAACAACACGGCATATGTCAATTAAAGAAACATTTGCAAAATAATAGTCTTTCAGAAGGAAAACAACACATGCATAGAACAAAGCACAGATCATAGTTAAAACTGCAGGTTTACATGATATACACATACAGTACATGCACCAATGGAATAGGAAAATGGGAATGAATTGACCATCAATATTTATATTACAGAGGTTCAATGTTCGGGGGAAGGGGGGTTGTCTCACCATAAGCAGGTTGGTCCCAAGTCTCCCAACATTTGTTGAATTGGGAAAAGGTGTCAGAAGGGGTGGCAGTAAGGAATTGCCAATGGAGAGGAATTGCTCTTTCAGCAGCCAATAGTATGTAGGCTATAAATCGTTTTGCCGATTTGATAACACCGGAGAAGGGAAGACCCAGTAAGTAGTGAATAGGATCTAATGGAAAACATGAATTAAACAGTTGTTCAAGTAATAGCATGACATCAGTCCAGAAGGGTTTTAGCAGTGCACATTGCCAGAAAATATGAAAATGTGAGCCTTGCTCAAGACCACATTGCCAGCATAGAGATGAAAGTGAGGGGTGTTGGCAGTGTATCATTTCTGGGGTCTTATTCCAAAACATCAGCACCTTTATTGTTTTTTATTGAAGCCTTTATTGAAACATATTGTTCCATATCAATTTTAAGAAACCAGAGAGCTTCCAAAGCATCAGAGGGATCTCTGATAAAAGGTATCAGTCAGGAGAAGGGTACAAAATAATTCCCAATGCATTAGATATACTGTGGAACAAAGATAGTCATCAACAAGTGGAGAAAATATGGCACAACAGTGACATTACCAAGAACTGGACGCCCCTCCAAAATTGATTAAAAGATGAGAAGAAAACTTGTCAGGGAGGCTGCCAAAAGAAGCTGCAGGAATATCTGGCAAGTACAGGCTTTGTGGTGCATGTTACAAGGAGCTGCAGTACTGGCTGTGTGGTACATGTGACTAGGGATGTGCTGAACACACCCCCGGTTCGGTTCGCACCAGAACATGCGAACAGACAAAAAATTTGTGCCAACATTTGAACACCGGTAAAGTCTATGAGGCCCAAACATTAAAAATCAAAAGTGCTAATTTTAAAGGCTTATATGCAAGTTATCGCCATAAAAAATCAATTGTTTTTCAGGAGCAGTGATTTTAATAATGCTTAAGGTGGAAAAAATGAAAAATTCCTTTAGATAATGTGCCTGGGGGGTCTCCTTAGTCTGCCTGCAAAAGGGCACATCTCTGTGATGTTTAGAACATAGCCAGAGCAAAATGACATGTCCAAAGGAAAAATTGTCATTTAAATCATGGCTGTAATATATTGCAATACACAAAAAAATCACTGAATAAAATTGCGTGGGGTCCCCCCCAGTCCATACCAGGCCCGTTTCCGAGCATGCAGCCTGGCCGGCCAGGATGGGGGATGACGAGCGAGCGCCCACTCTTCTGAACCATACCAGGCTACATGCCCTCAACATGGGGAGTATGGATGCTTTGGGGCAGGGGGGGGCTCTGCGCCTGCTCACCCCAAAACACCTTGTCCCCATGTTGATGGGGACAAGGAGCCTCTTCCAGACAACCCTGGGCTGTGGTTGTCGGGGTCTGCGGTCCGGGGGCTTATCAGAATCTTACATCGTACGCCTACTAATTCACCAAAAATGTAAAAATATAAAAAAAACACAGGAGACAATTAGGGACAAGTCAAAAAGTGTCCCCATTGTAATCCATCGTCAATCATGGCAAGCAATGGACCCGAAAAAAAAAAATGCAATAGCTCCTCCTCCATAGGGGGGCTCCCGCTGACTGACTGCTGTTTGTTATGACAAATTATTTATATGGAACGTCTGGGCCACCCGGTGATGTAACACAAGTCACATGACGTCAGAAGGGGCGGGGTCACTCGCTTATATCACCGGGTGGCCCGCCCTGCCATATAAATAAAGTGTTAAAGCAAACAGCGTGCAGAGGGTGGGAGGCCCTCCCAACTGGGAGGAGCTGTGCACGCCACCTGTGCGCAATGCATTACGGGGCGCTCCGTGGCATTGAAGTCACTGTGAACGCCCCATAATGTTCTAAATTTGATGAACGGGCGTTTACCGTTCAACTCAAACCACATGCCCATCCCTACATGTGAAAACAATCTCCCATATTCTTCATATATCTGGGCTATGGGGTAAAGTGGGAAGACGGAAGCCTTTTCTTATGAAGAGAAACATCTAAGCCTGGCTAAATTTTGCAAAAACACATCTGAAGTCTCCCAAAAGTATGTAGGAAAATGTGTTATGGTCTGATGAAACCAAGGTTGACCTTTTTGGCCATAATTAAAAAAAAAAAATGTTTGGCGCAAAAACAGCACTGCACATCACCGAAAGAACACCATACCCACAGTGAAGCATGGTGGTGGCAGCATCCTGCTTTGGGGTTGTCTTTCTTCTGTTGGAACAGGGGCCTTCATCGGGGTAGAAGGAATTATGAACAGTTCCGAATACCAGTCGATATTGGCACAAAACCTTTAGGCTTCTGCTACTAAGCTGGAACATTTCAGCATAACAACTACCCTAAGCATGCATCCAAATCAACAAAGGAATGGTTTCACCAGAAGAAGATTAAAGTTTTGGAATGGCCCAGCCAGAACCCAAACCTGAATCCGATTAAAAATCTGTGGGGTGATCTGAAGAGGGCTGTGCACAGGAGATGCCCTCTGAATCTGACAGATATGGAATGTTTTTGCAAAGAAGAGTGGACAAATATTGTCAAGTCAAGATGTGCCATGCTGATAGACACATACCCAAAAAGACTAAGTGCTGTAATAAAATCAAAAGGTGTTTCAACAAAGTATTAGTTTAAGGGTGTGCACACGTATGCAACCATATTATTTTGTTTTTTTTATTTTTACTTCCCCCCACCTCAAAATTTCAGTTTGTTGTTCAACTGAGTTGTACAGTTTATAGGTCACATTAAAGGTGGAAAAGGTTCTGAAATTATTTATTGATTTATCTTTGCCTCATTTTTTTACATCACAGAAACCTCACATTTTAACAGGGGTGTGTAGACGTTTTCTATCCACTTTGCCTTCTGAAATGTCCACCCTCATTTCAGCTTCACCATCCTGGCAGATGGCAGCAGATTTCTGAACAAGAATGTCTTGTTACATTTTTCCATTCACCCTACCTTCAATGATATGAAGTTTGCCAGTGCTGTATGCTGAAAAAAAAGCCCCACACCATGATGTTCCCACCTCCAAACTTCAGTGTTGGCATGGTGTTTTTGGGGTGATGTGCAGTGCCGTTTGACCTCCAAACATGGTGTGTATTATGGCATCCAAAGAGTTCACTTTTGGTCTCATCTGTTGTGCAGCAAACTAAAAAAGCTTCAACGTGCTTTTTTCCAGCAAAGTAGTCTTGGTTGAGCGTGCATACAGGCCATTGCAGTTGAGTGCATTGCTTGTTGCTTTCTTTAAAACAATTGTAACCTGCTAATTCCAGGTCTTTCTGAAGCTCTCCACAAGTGTTCCTTTGTTCTTGGACAACTTATCTAAAAATGATTTTACTTCTCTGTCAGAAATCTTGTGAGCAGCACCTGGTTGTGGCCGGTTTATGGTGAAATTATGTTATTTGTACTTCCAGATTATGGTGCCAACAGTGCTTACTGGAACATTCAAAAGTTTAGAAATTAATGTAACTAATGCTATCAGTATGTTTGCAACAATAAGACTTCTTTCACACTGGGGCTGCAGCTACATTAGCGGTAAAGCGATGCTCATTTTAGGGGCACTTTACCACTGTTTAAGAGGCGCTTTTCAGCTGCTAGCAGTGTGCTTTTAACCCCAAAGAAGGGGTTAAAAACTCCTGTGTTGCGGCACTTCGGAAGTATACTTTTCAGGCACTTCAGAAGCACTGCCCATTCATTGCAATGGGCAAGGGCGTTTTGTGAGCGCTGTATACAGCACTCCCAACCTGCCCCAAAGATGCTGCTGGCAGGACTTTTCCTAACGTCCTGCAAGTGCCCCGCCCCAGTAGGGTTGCCACATCATACCTTTAATCCAGGACACACATTAATTACACAGGTTCTGTGGCTAATTAAAGTGGCAATTAAACTCACTTGGTGCCTTATCTGCATTAAATTGGCCTCAGAAACTGTGTTATTCATATTTGTCCTGGATTAAAGGGATGATGTGGCAACCCTACGCCCCAGTGTGAAAGCACTTGGGCTTTTACACTCGGGAGGCATGGGAGACAGTTTTCAGGCACTTTACAGGTGCTATTTTTCTCATTAAAATGCCTGAAAACTGCCTACAGTGTGAAAGGGGTCTAAGGCTGCGAAGGTCTTGAGAGAGCGCTTTGCTTTTACCCATCATGAGATGTTTCTTGTGTAACAACTTGGTGATGAAACACCTTTTTATAGGCCATCAGTTGAGACTGAACCAGCTGGTATTAATTTGCACTGACACTGACATTGCTTTCTAATTACTGATAGATTTCAACTGGTGTCTTGGCTTTCCATACCTTTTGCACCTCCATTTTTTCATGTGTTCAATATTTTTTTCCCTGTGTCACTCCATTTTATTACACATAACTTAATTTCTGAACGTATTTGTTTTGGTTTCTTTGTATGTATGGATTGCATGGGTTGTTACTGACATGTAGAGAACATTTCATATCAATAGCTAGCACAGTAAATTTACCTAGAAAATGGTGACTTGTTCAGTACTTATTTTACCCGCTGTGTGTGTGTATCTATCTATCTATCTATCTATCTATCTATCTATCTATCTATCTATCTATCTATCTATCTATCTATCTATCTCCATATATATATACTGTGTGTATATATATACTGTATATATGTGTATATATATATATATATATATATATATACAGTGGGGATCGAAAGTTTGGGCACCCCAGGTAAAAATTTGTATTAATGTGCATAGAGAAGCCAAGGAATGATGGAAAAATCTCCATCAAATTACAGATTAGACATTCTTATAATATGTCAACAAAAGTTAGATTTTATTTAAATCATTTACACTTTCAAAATAACAGAAAACAAAAAAATGGCATCTGCAAAAGCTTAGGCACCCTGCAGAGTTAATATCTTGTACTGCCCCCTTTGGCAAGTATCACAGCTTGTAAACGCTTTTTGTAGCCAGCCAAGAGTCTTTCAATTCTTGTTTGAGGTATCTTTGCCCATTCTTCCTTACAAAAGTCTTCCATTTCTTTGAGATTTCTGGGTTGTCTGTTACGCACTGCTCTTTTAAGGTCTATTCATAGATTTTCAATTATGTTGAGGTCAGGAGATTGTGAAGGCCATGGCAAAACCTTCACTTTACGCCTCTTGATGTAATCCCCCGTGGATTTCGAGGTGTGTTTAGGATCATTATCCATTTGTAGAAGCTCTCCTCTCTTTAACTTCAGCTTTTTCACTGATGGCATCAAGTTACCATCCAAAATTTGCTGAAATTTTATTGAATCCATTTTTCCTTCTACTCGTGAGATGTTCCCTGTGCCACTGGCTGCAATACAACCCCAAAGCATGATTGATCCACCCCCATGCTTAACAGTTGGACAGAGGTTCTTTTCATTAAATTCTGCACCCCTTCTTCTCCAAACATACCTTTGCTCATTCCGGCCAAAAAGTTCAATTTTAACCTCATCGGTCCACAGAAATTGTTTCCAAAATGAAACAGGCTTGTCTGTATGTTCATTTGCAAAGTTCAAACACTGATTTTTGTGGTGAGGACGTAGAAGAGGTTTCTTCTGATGACTCTTCCATGAAGACCATGTTTGTACAAGTATCTCTTTATAGTGGAATAGTGTACCACAACTCCAGTGTCTTCCAGATCTTTCTGAAGGGATCGTGCAGTCAAACGTGGGTTTTGAATTGTTTTTCTCACAATCCTGTGAGCTGTTCTGTCTGATATTTTTCTTGGTCTTCCAGATCTTGCTTTAACTTCCACTGTTCCTGATGACTGCCATTTCTTAATTACATTCCGAACAGAGGATATTGACATCTGAAAACGCTTTGCTATCTTCTTATAGCCTTTTCCAGCTTTGTGAGCTTCAACTATTTTCAGTTTCAGGTTTCTAGGCAAATGCTTAGAAGATCCCATGGTGCTGATTGTTGGGGCAAGGTCAGATGAGTCTGGGCATTTAAAACCTTTGATATTGACATCCCCTGGTCTTCCCAGACGATGATTGAGAACAATCCATGACACTGGCAGGTCTCAGCCTTGCAAAGGGGGCAGTGCGTGCTATAAATTCTGCAGGGTGCTAAAACTTTTGAAGACGCCATTTTTTTGTTTTCTGTAATTTTGAAAGTTTCAATGATGGAAAGGTGGGGCGTGTCCTGCCGCGGAGAGAGACGGACGCTCTTTTCTTAGCTCCGCTCTGCAAGAGAGAAAAAGACAAACTAAAATCAAAAATATATAACTACTTTCCTCGATAAATACCCCTTTCAGGCCTCCCAACGATCCACACCCCTCACATTGACCGAATTCTGTGATCCCCGAGAAGCATCCCCGTCACGAGGAGAGGCGGCTTGAAAAGCCAGCCGGAGAGACAACAGGGAGCGCCGCCAGCAAACAGCTCCATCCGAAGGCATCCTGGCTCCTCGGGACACGGTAAGCCCCACAAAGGCTTAACTCGAGCCCAAACACAGCCCCTGACACAGGATCACAGATTTGGACAGTAATAAACGGCAAGTTAAAAGCCGGTGATGGCTGCCTGATCCACACTCTCCTGCAGAACGGAGCCAAATCCTGCAGATATAGGGGTCTAATCCATTCACACAGAGCCTTAAACCATGGGTAAAAACGACCACACCACCCCTGCTACCAAAAGCCCTAAAGAACCGGCCACACAGACCTCCGGAAACATCCCCACAATGTTCCGGATGGCGGGGGGAGAAGGCCGCACAAACACCGACATGGAGTTGGAATCTCCACCCGAAGCCTCACCACAGGCATCCGCCCAGCACAACCGACCAACCCTAAGCGGGCCTTCCTTACAACCACTCTGCTTAAGCAACCTTCAAACGATTGCAGCAGATATTAAGGCCACACTTTCTGCAGCTATAGCAGACCTAAAGACAGACATCCATGCAGTTTCCATGAGGATGGGCGCGGTGGAGCAGACAACCTCCCGTCATGCGGACGCCATCAAACAGCTGCAAAAATCCACAGACATAAACTTATCACATATTATCGATATCCACAGGCATTTAGAAGATATCGATAATCATGGTCGTAGACACAACATACGTATCAGAGGTGTATCTGAAACAGTAGAACAACAGCAAATAGAACAAACAGTAATAGGGATCTTCAATGATCTCCTTGAGAGACCGGCAGATTCGCCAATTGAAATGGAAAGAATTCACAGGGCACTGAGGCCCAGGGGACGAGACACCGACCCACCCAGAGACATTATATGTTGTTTAGTGAACTTTCCATTAAAACTGGCTATCCTCAGAAAAGCCCAGGATCGCAACAGAATACAATTTAATGGCAATGAAATAAAATTGTTCCAGGATCTCTCAAATGTCACTCTAAACCACAGAAGAGCCCTACGCCCCCCCTGGATCAACTACGTACAAGAGGAATCCCTTATAGGTGGAAGTTCCCCTTTTGCCTCTCCGCCACATGGAGAGGCCACTCAGCCCATTTAAGAACACCAGATGACTTACAAGCTTTCTGCAACACCTTAAACATCCCATACACTGAAGTTCTGGAATGGTACAGCTCATTCTCGATTGCTGAAGCCTGGGTAGAAGTCTCCAACAACTCCACCCCAATAGCCCAGAGACACAGGGATAGATGCCGCAGAAACTCCTCACGCTCACCACATCGCAATCCGAACCACAGAGAAGAAGCATACAGGAGCCCAGGTTCCTCGCCACTACGCAGAAGAGACCGAATGGACACCTAAAAAACGACTCCGCCACTAAAAGCCCCACAGCTAATCAGGAAACACTCAAAAATTCTTGAGACGGGGGGGGGGGGGGGGGGGGGGGGGGGGGGG
>BLSH010271169.1:170761-186778 GCA_018402905.1 Glandirana rugosa | reverse complement strand
GAATTAAAGTATTTGCAGTATATACACATTTAGCAAAACAGTTAGCAATTGGGTTCGAAAGGGTCCTGCTCATAGGAGCTTACAGTCTAAAATTGGACTAAACCTCACAGTGGACAATTTTAGTTTCACCGTCCATAACTGCACACACATTTCATAAAATGACTAAACACCCACATGACATTATTAGCTGCAAAATTACAGAAAGATAATTAACAGTCATTCTAACAAAGCATTACAACATAATATTAAAAAAGGCACATATTAAACAAAGAACATTGGTGAGTATAAGACAAACAATACACACCCCAATTGGACAGCATGGTAAAATCAAGCCACTTTTGATGGTCAAAATGCACAATAATTTCAGCAAACAGCTCTAGTAAAACATTTGCCATTAGCAAACTATCATTCCTACCACAGCAACAAACCTGACCCCTCAGCTGGTCAAACCAACACCCTCTACTGAAGTCCCTTATATAAGCTAGCACTGACACACACCCAATAGAAGTCTTTTCTAATTTAATTTCTAATTTATTTCACCTGAGAGGAGGCTGCAATACCCATACTATTTGCTGTGTTAACCCTTGGCTATGTTCATCAGATCAGTATAAGTCCAGGACAAAATTCTAAGTCAGTGGTTATCAACCCTGTCCTCAAATACCCCCAACAGGTCATGTTTTCAGGCTATTATTTTGCACAATTGATTTGATCAGTTTCACTGCCTTAGTAATTACCACAGCTGTTTCATCTGAGGGAAATCCTGAAAACATGACCTGTTGGGATGTCTTGAGGACTGGAGTTGAGAAACACTGATCCAGACAACAGTTTTCTAACCAGATGAACCTGTGCAGTGTAAACCATACTGTCTAAGTCCCTGGCTGCTATGAGCTTCCAATTTAAAGTCCCAAAATAACTTGCTTACATTACAGACTATTTGGACAAGAGATAAATAAAATGCCAGCCTGTCTTTGGATTGTGGTGAGAAACCCAACCAGGGGTTTATTATATGTTTCAAGACAAGCATTAACATATCCAGGATGTGAACCAGCAACCTTTTGGGTGCCAGGTGGCTTTTCTAGCCACTTAGGTATTCAGCAGTGAGCATATGTGTCATCCATCGCTGTGGTGGGAACCAGCCCTAAATCCATAGCCATGCTCAGTATCACAAGTAATATACAATAGATTGCCCTAAGTATTGGGAAATGTGCCTCTACACACACATGAACTATAATGGCAGCCCAGGGTTCAGTATAGAGTTGGGCCACCATTTGCAGCTATAACAGCTTCAACTCTTCTGGGAAGGCTGTCCATATGGTTTAGGAGTGTGTCTATGGAAATTTTTGTCCATTCTTCCAGAAGTGCATTTGTGAGGTCAGGCACTGATGTTGGATGAGAAGGCCTGGCTCGCAGTCTCTGCTCTAATTCAGCCAAAATGTGTTCTATCGGGTTGAGGTCAGGACTCAGTGCAGGCCAGTCAAGTTCCTCCATACCAACCTCCCTAATCCATGTCTTTATGGCCTTTGCTTTGTGCACTGGTGCACAGTCATGTTGGAACAGGAAGGGACCATCCCCAAACTGTTCCCACAAAGCTGGGAGCATGAAATTGCCCAAATTGTCTTGCTGATGCCTTAAGAGTTCCCTTCATTGGAACTAAGGGGTCAAGCCCAACCCCTGAAAAACAACCCCACACCATAATCCCCCCTCCACCAAATTATTTGGACCAGTGCACAAAGTAAGAGCCATAAAGACATGGATGAGTGAATTTGGGGTGAAAGAACTTGACTGGCCTGTACAGAGTCCTGACCTCAACCAGATAGGACACCTTTTGCCTGGAATAATGGCCAAATACTCCCATAGACAAACATTGTAAACCTTATGGACAGCCTTCCCAGAAGAGTTGAAGCTGTTATAGCTGCAAAGGGTGGGCCAACTCAATATTGAACCACACGGACTAAGACTGGGATTCCATTAAAGTTCATGTGCATGTAAAGGCAGGCATCCCCATTGCCTAGCTAATATAACTAGTATATCTGCCAAGATTTGCAATGGTAGTGGAACCCTCCTACACATAAATACTACATGTAGACATAATTTAGGTAAGACCCTGAGTAATGTTTAACAACATAGAGAGGACAAACAACATCTCTACATGAAGCAACATGCTTAGGAATCAAACTCAGGACGTCTCTAATGGTAGACAGACCTACTACCTTTTAAACCACGGGGCTTACACATATCAAGCCCTCCTACACATAAATATACAGATACTGCATGTCTTGGAATATATAGGACTTACATTAGTCAGGGGTTAATCTTCTAAATGTAATCTGAGATTTCTGATGGTTCTTGCTGCGTGAACATAGAATATATTAATTATTATATAATAAATGATTATATAATAAAAAAATTAATTATATTATAGTGATTCTCAGATTTTTGGTAATGACATTTTTATTTCTGATGTTGGCACACATATCACATTTTTGAGTCTCAAATTAGGATCATCTGGAAAGAATAAAAATTAAAAAAATGAAACTAATTTTAAATTTCCATAAGCAATGGTATTGTTTGTGGTTTGTAAAGACATCTGTGTGAGTTTGGCTGCATATTTTTGTGACATGAACTGCAGCATGTAAAAAAAAATATTTACAAAACATGAAGAGATTTCACATTGTAGCATTCTTAAAAACAAAACAAAATAGATTATCAAATGTTCAACATTGTTACCAGGACAATTTCTTTGAGAGAAAGATACATTTCTTCTCAACATGAAATGGATTTATTTGATAAAGGAACAATTGTACCATTAGAATGAATGGCAGAAACTTGCACTTGGCAAAATAACTCTCCTCTTCACTCCCAAAAAATGTGTGTAAAATAACTCTCATTTTGGTATTTACTAACTACTCAAGGAATTACTCCATGAGAGTTATTTTAAGAGTTGTTTTGTGTCTGAGCATGCTCAGTTGTGCTCAGCTGTGCTCTGTGCCTAGGAGTAAAGAGACAGGGTATTTATCTCTTCTCAGATTTTTTAAGATATTTCAGTGTAGACATCACTTTTTCACACAGTTTAAAAGCAGATTACCTTTAAACAATATACCGCATATTTTAGTGCAATTTAGGGGATCAGATCATGCTCCAAACATTATTTCTATTTGCACAACTCCAGGTCTGGACTGGAGTAAGGACTTGGCCATTATCTGTGACCTGGGAGCAATAGTGAATTCCATTTTGGCCGTTATTTACCATCAGCGCTATTGTGAATACAGTTTTAGCGCTATTTAACGTGAATCACGGTAATTACCGTGATTTACGGTAATTTTACCACTATTTTGCGGCAATTTTGCGGCAGCGCTATAGTAAATGACCCCCCCATGTGCCGTAAAGACACTGTTCTCTGATGATTTTTCTAAAAGATTTGGCCAGAGAATGTGTTTGGGGGGGCCTAGTTGCGTCAGAGATCTCCTGTCCCGAGAGGGGGAGAATACAATATTAAAGTCCCCACCCACTATCTTCAATGGGTTAGTAAAACATTCTAGTGTTTTAAATACTTCAGAAACAAACTTCACCTGCCCAGTATTAGGGGCGTAGATATTCATCAGCATAAAAGAGGCGGATGCAAATCTACAATCCAGGATGACAAATCTTCCCAGTGGATCCAATAAGGATGATCAAACCCGTAAGGGGCAAGATCGCCTAATCAATGTAGCCACCCCTGCCTTGCCTGAGGCATCTGACGTCAAATAGGACACTGGAAATTGTTTTGAGGTAAATTTGAGAGAACCTCCAGATTTGAAGTGCGTCTCCTGGATTAGGATCACATCCGCCCCAGAAGACCTAAATTCCTTTAGTGCCAGCCATCTTTTCCTAATGGAATTTAGGCCTTTAACATTGTATGAAACAATCCTCAAGGCCATACTTGGAGATCACTTTTAAGCCAATATAGTGTAAAGTAAAAGGGAGGTTTCCCCCCAGAGTGCACCATCATCCTATAAGATAAGTCTACAGTCAAGCGTTTGTTAGAAAAATCCATTGGTAACAGGATCATAGAAGACAGAGTCAGCGTAACAATTAGAGGCCATCTCGGCCTGCAGCAAAAACAAAAAAGAACCAAAGAAAGAAAAAAACTTGCCTCATTTGGTAGGATTTTGAGGATCGTAGTCCTGAACCTGAGTAGCGGCAGCTTCTCAGGACACCCGGGCCGCAGCCCCTGGGTGAGGAGGGACACATGACGAGTCCGGCAAAGGGGATAAAGTCTGTTTAGTCTGGATAATTCATATAGAGAACTTATATAAACTTTCAACTTGGGCCAAGAGCCAACAGTGAGAGATGAATGGAGAGCCTAGCTCCCTGACCGGGATCAGTAGCAGACCGGTCATGTAGGAAAAAACAAAATGCCTCAAGTTATCCTGAACCTCTTCAGGTTGGTGGTCTGTTATTTTGGGAGCGCTGAGGAGTGGAAGAGAAGGTTCTTCTTCCCCGGCCCCTCACCGGGGTCCAGATCCTGGATGGCGGTCCCAGAGCTCGTGGGGTGGTAGGCAAGGGTTGAATCTCCTCAACTGGCATTGGCGGTAAACCCAGGTTTTTAATGAAGGCATCTCCCTCCTGGATATCTGGCATAACATATTGAATTCCCTCCTTCATGACGCTAAGGCGAAAAGGAAATCCCCAATAACAAGGGACTTTGTGCGATTGCAAGTGCAACGTTACCAGTCTCAGAGAGCATCTTTTTGCTAGTGTTATGGGGAGAGGTCGCTGTATATCTGGACTCTGTCTCCTTTATAATCAATGTGGGAGTGGTTGCGAATGGGTGAGGGCTTCCTTGCTTTCGTAGTAGTGGAATCTCACCACGATATCTCTCGGCCTATCCCCCGCCGGGGTTTGGGGGCCAGAGACCTACGTGCTCTCTCCAGGCGCCAATCAATGTCTGCTATATCAGGCGCTACAGTATTAAATAGGCCCAGGAGATATGATCTAATGTTTTTGTCACTTACGTTTTCTGTGATTCCTCTGATCCGTAAGTTCTGGCGTCTTTCCCTATTTTCCAGGTCCTCTTGATGTATTTGAAGCTGGGAGACTGTATGTTTAAGTGCTGCATTTTCCTCCTCCAAGGCCTGGAGATAGTTAGTCATTTCGTCAAACTGGTTCTCTAGCGCATCTGTACGTTCCCCTATTTGGTCCAACTCTCCCCTCAGATCTTGTGACAGCTTGTTAATTTCTTGGGCTATGTTGTGGGTGATATTATGCAGTAGAGCTTGTAATTTATCATCCAGAACCTCAAGAGTTAACACCGCAAGGCGTTGAGACTGGGGGGAGACGGGAGTCTTTCGTCCTCCAGCTCCGTGCCACGCTCCTGCTATGCCGGGCTGGGTATTGTACTCGAGGCCGGGGATTTGGGCCTAGTAAGGAAGCGCTCCATTCCCGGACCAGGCCGCGGCTCTGACCATGATCGGAGGGGGGGTTTTTGGTCCCCTATCTTCACCATCGTGTGCTCTGGGGTGTAGGTAATCAGTCCACTTACCCCTGGATCGATTCTGCTGCACTTGTAGCTTTACAGGGGCTGTTGAGAGCGGGATCAGTGAAGAGCTCTCCTAATGTGCGTCCGCCATCGCCAAGAGCCGCGCATGCGCCCCCGGGAATTTCTTAATGTGATAGTCCCTTAGCTGTATTGTTGTAACTGTACTGCTAATACGAGGAATTGTATTTAATTTGTTTATAATTGACAATGCTTGGCACATCTCTGTATTTTGTGATAAAACTAATAAAAATTATTGAAAAGAAAAAAAAAATATTTACTTTGCTGGTCTCGGCACTTTCACCACTAGAGCTCACAATCGACCGGGTGCAAAGAATCCAAATGCTTGTTCATATACCATCGGAGAAGCCACGTGATGTTCTTGGCCATCTCCATTTCTATCAGACCAAAGAATGCATTCTGATGACGGCAAAAAATACCTCTCCATTACCTGAACCATATATCTCTGTATTCTGACATCTCTGCAGCCACTGCACAACGCAGGAGAGATTTTGCTCCCATAACTTCCACCCTCTGACAAAACAATATCCCATATAACTGGGGATACCAAGCTGTTTGTCACCTATCAAGGCAAATCCTCTACCATATACCACTTGAAACATAGCCTCAAGCAACTCCACAACTGGGGTCTTTCTCCTCCACCTCCAAATCCATCTACGAGTAGCTCGGCACTATCTCACATTGCTAAACCCTGGAAGACTGTTAATAATACTTGAAGTGATCAATACTCTCATACGCAAATATCCTTTAATGGCCACTCTCAAATAATCCCCTGTGTTAGGCCTTTTCACTACAAGTGATTGTTCTTCAAATGTTTGTTCTCAGCTTATTGTGTGTTATGCACACATCTCTAATTTCTCTTTTCTTTTCTCTTCCCTTACCTTACTTCTTTCCCCCACTTGCTCCCTTATACTATTATGCCGATGAAGGTATATATGATTCAGTAATGTTGAAAACTTTTATATTATGCATAATCCAGGTTAAACGCTTAGCAGCCTTATGTACTACTATGGAAGCATCTCTATCCACTATCCACTATATTTCTATACTATTGAAATATGACAGCTAAAAATCATCTCCATTAATGCTAAGGGATTGAATAGCCCTTATAAACATGCACTGCTTTGGAAGGAAGCACTCTCATCCAAATTTGATATTATATGTGCCCAGGAGTCCCATTTTGCTTCCACCAAAGCACCAGCCTGCCACCACGCTAAATTTCCCCACATATATTTTGCTCACGCTGAAGCTGAATGCAAAAGCGTGATGATCTAATTTAGAGATACCCTAGCTTTCCAGCTTCACTCATTAGAAGCAGATTGTAATGGACGCTACCTTATTATTGACACAACTATCAATAACCATCGCATCACTTTGGTAAACCTATATGCCGCTAATATTCGCCAAAAAGGCTTCTTCTCTACCCTCCTCTCCAAAAAATGACAACCATTCAGATCCCGACCATTTATAATCTGTGGAGATTTTAATGACGTAATGGAATCTTTCATAACCTCCACTAATGTCTCACACAGACCAAGCTCCTCCCTTTCCACAATTGTATTCCATTAAGAACTCTTTGATGTCTGGAGATGTATCCATAGTACCGAATGTGACTACAATTTTTTCTCCTCTGTCCATAAAGTATACTCGAGAATCGATTTGTTCCTGGCTGATAAAATTACGCTACAACAAATTATATCATTAATAATCATAGGGACACTTCAAGGACTTAACACCAGTCTGATCCCTCTCTCAAGTTTATTCTATTCCACATTCAGCTGTCCCAATTATTTTTGTAGCTCAATACCATTTTTGATCCCCCTATTTTTCCATTGACTATATATTGTTGCAGAGAGCACTACCTCGCTTTTTGCAGTCTGTTCGTATCATCTATTTTTTCAGGATCTAGTATGGTGATTCATGAACCATATGTATGGTGGTGTTGATTGGTGTGTGGTTTATGATGTCATACAGGTCAGCCATGACAACGTTGTCATACTTTTAATCATTGTTTCACTGGTTTGTATAATTTTTTACTGAATACATTAATAAAAATTACATTTTTTAAGGCACTGAGGGTCTGTTTACAGTATCTTTATGATTTTCAATAATCTTTTAGCATGTTTGATTCACTGAGGAATCTCCACCTCTTTTTCTTTTTGAAGAGGTGTTGCCAGATCTGAGGGATCACACGGGCTCTGTCCCACATTATCCCTCATTGTACATTGGTCTGCATGGGTGTCATTTTAAATCCCTTAGAATTACATCAGTATCCACAGGAACCAGAACTTGGTCTGGACATACTCCTATTTACTTAGAGCCAACCCTAACTAACTTGGGCCACGTGCCCTCCCCTTGGAGGATCAATACCTCCATACTAAATAACTCTTCATACCAGAAACAAATCGAATCAGCTATAAAAAACTTCTTTAATGAAAATGAAGGGTCTGTATCTGACCCCACAGTATTATGGAATGCCCATAAGGCCTCCTTAAGAGGACTCCTTAGCAAACTTTCAGCCTATGAGAAAAGACAACGCACAAGACAAATCACTCAACTTCACTCCCATATTTGCACCCTAGAAATCCAAAATAAATGAAAATATAGTCAACCAATAGAGGCAGAACTCAGAGAACTCTGACTACAACTCGGTGCGCTCTTCATACGTTCATCCGATTTTTACAGAAAAAGACTCCACATCTCGTCATGTGCATTAGGAAATAAAGCAAGCACTTTTTTGGCCAAACAATATAAACGCAGAACCAATACATCAAAAATCCCATACCTTATAAATGAACATAAATGCAAAATTCTCAACCCGTCTGACATAGTGGAACAATTCCACAAATATTATATGTCCTTATACAACCTCCAAGACTATCCTTCTTTTTCCTCTCCAGATCCCACCACAATTAAAACATTCCTTAAGTCCATACATTTAGCCACCATTTTGCCTGAACAATTACCAGAACTATCTTCTCCCTTTTTTTATTGCAGAAGTAGAAAAGGTTGTACACTCCCTCCCGCTTCACCAGTCTCCAGGTCCGGATGGTTTTGTGAATGAATATTACAAACAAGACTCCCATCTACTTACTCCTCACCTCACTAGCTCATATAACTCTATTAGCAAAAAAGGCACATGCCCCAAAGAATTTCTAGAATCTTTGATAGTCACCATTCCTAAACCAGGTAAACCAACTGATTCCCCTTCCAATTTTCGCCCTATCTCCCTCTTAAATTCAGACACAAAAATGTATGCCAAACTACTCGCCAATAGAATAGCCAAACTCACCCTATCCCTGATACACCCTGAAGTAGGGTTCTTGCCAGGAAGACAGACCTCTGATGGCACTCAACACATTCTTAACATTATCCAATGGGCAGAACACCATAAAACCTCAGCTATACTTATATCTTTGGATGCTGAAAAGGTCTTTGATAGGGTCCACTGGTTGTATATGAAAGAAGTCCTGCTGAGGTTTGGCTTCACCGGCTGAATTCTATCGGCCATATCTACATTATACTCCAACCCCACAGCGAAAGTATGGAAATCAGGTTTTCTTTCCTCAACTTTTCCCATAACCAACGGAACCAGACAAGGTTGCCCACTATCCCCCCTCATATGCTCAATAATCATTTAACCCCTCGCAGCCCATGTCCGTGCAAATCCACTGATTTCTGGAAACCCAATAGGCTCCACACATCACAAAATTGGCTTATATGCAGATGATGTTATCCTAACCATTACCGACCCACTTCACTCTCTTCCTCCTTACCAGCTGTTAGAACATTTTGTCACCATTTCTCTATATAAACCCAATCACTCTAAGGGGTTGATTTACTAAAGCTGGAGAGTGAAAAACTATATTAACGCAACTAAGAGAATGGTGGGTCCCTAAGTAACTCCTCTCCGGGCAACAAATTGAAGCTACAGCTCTAGAAAATAAGCCTAAATACATCCTTGGAGCAATAACACTTCTCCCACTAGCAAAAAGGCACTACTTGGAAACAATTACAGCAGCCTTCAGAATATGGACTTCTCTTACAGGACCCCATAAACAAATATCTACTAAGACTCTTTCCAAAACATCACTGAGATCCCTAGAATCTTTTATACCACACATTTCTCTATGATCTTGAGAAGAAGCAGGTATCTCCACACTCAGCTGTCTTTACCAAAAGAATCAACTACAGTCCTTCCAACACCTAGGGGAGCTCTTCTCTCTCCCCAAATTATCTTTCTACTAGTACCTTCAAATATATTACATACTACAACGTCTGCGATATCTCGAGAATACCTCTGTAGACAACATCCTGGACATCTTTGACTCCTCCAAACTATCCTGGAAAGGCATTTCACCTATATACAAACTTCTTACTAAACCACCCCCTACGGAGAAAACTACTACTATGACCTCATGGGAACTATCCTTAAAATTCAACATCTCTCAAGATCAATGGCCCTTAGCAATTTCTCTACCTCTGAAATACTCCAGATGCATCACTCATTGGGAATCTATACAAAAAATATCAAATCACTGGTATTTCACGCCAAAAAAATTGGCAAATATTTTTCCAGATCAAACAGCTCGGTGCTGGAGAACGTGCGGAAATACCCAGAGATTAAAAAATTTTGGGAGGACGTGTTTAAATTAGCCACTACCATAACTGGCATACTCGTTAATCCTGACCCAAAACCGGCACTACTAAATATTATTATGGAAAATTACCCAAAAGAATTCCACTGTGACCTCACCCACCTCTTTATTGCAGCTTGCTTATTCATAGCCCGAAAATGGAAACAACCATTTTTACCCAGCATCCTAACAACTATCAAAATCCTTAATGAGCAAGCATACTACAAATTCATGTTTGCTAAAGTGCACCTTCAAACAAAAAAAATTTACTCTCACTGGAACTTCTGGCTTCAACACCCTAACGGATCTTTAAAACTGTAGCATTGTAAGCAAGCCTATATTGATACCAATCCACTGTCATTTTGGACTTAATATATAAAAGAATCTATAACGGTCTAGTTTTTACCTGGCACTTCTGATCATTAACTTATTAACTTATCCCTCTCTCTCTCTTTTTCTTTTTATATATATATATATATATATAACTGAATCGGCACATCATAACATTATGCTCTATTAGTACACCCTTCCCTCTCCCCTCTCCTCACATCTTCTTTTCCACTCCCTTTTTCTTCCCCCTTATTAACTACTATCCAATGGTTTACAGGTTTGAATCCCTGCAACTCTCTTTTATTGTTCAAAAATTTTAAGCACCCTATTGTTTATAACGAATCTATGTTCCTATCAAGGATATATAGACACAATAAAAGGGACTGAGCACCCACCCCAAGACACAGTTTGATCTCAGATGGCGTGTCTAGGCAGGGTACTCAATATTCTTACCACCAACATAATATTCAATGTTAAAGTTGTGATATGACCTTGCTTTGTCAATACACTATGATACATTGTCCTCTAGTACAGTGTTTCCCAACTCCAGTCCTCAAGGCACACCAACAGGTCATGTTTTCAGGATTTCCCTCAGATGAAACAGCTGTGGTAATTACTAAGGCATTGAAACTGATCAAATCACCTGTGCAAACTCATGGAAATCCCGAAAACATGACCTGTTGGTGTGCCTTGAGGACTGGAGTTGAAAAACACTGCTCTAGTATATGTCATAATATACATAAGAGGTATTTAATGTTTTATATTATATATGTTTTATAATGGTGTGACATACTGAAGCAGAGCATAATCCCCTTTTTTCTGAGACTGGTCCACAGGGCAATATTCCAACATGATAATGACCTGAAACACACCTCCAAGACGACCACTGCCTTGCTAAAGAAGCTGAGGGTAAAGGTGATGGACTGGCCAAGCATGTCTCCAGACGTAAACCCTATTGAGCATCTGTGGGGCATCCTCAAATGGAAGGTGGAGGAGCGCAAGGTCTCTAACATCCACCAGCTCTATGATGTCATCATGGAGGAGTGGGAGAGGACTCCAGTGGCAACCTGTGAAGCTCTGGTGAACTCCATGACCAAGAGGTTTAAGGCAGTGCTGGAAAATAATGGTGGCCACACAAAATATTGACACTTTGGGCCAAATTCAGCTGTTAGAACATTTTGTCACCATTTCTCTATATAAACTCAATCACTCTAAGGGGTTGATTTACTAAAGCTGGAGAGTGAAAAATCTGGTGAAGCCGTGCATGGTAGCCAATCAGCATCTAACTGCAGCTTGTTCAATTAATACACTATGATACATTGTCCTCTAGTATATGTCATAATATACATAAGAGGTATTTAATGTTTTATATTCTCTTATTACCTTGTACCTTTCTTTGAAAAATTCAATAAAAAACTATTGAAACTAAAACCTTAGACAGAGGGGTGGCTGTGGACATGGTATACTTGTATTTTGCAAAAGCGTTTAACACAGTTCCCCACACACGGCTAATATGTAAGGTAAAGCCTACAGGCTTGGAAAGATCAGTCTGTAGATGTATAGAAAACTGACTAAAAGACTGAATTCAGAGAGTGGTGGTTAATTATTCTTACTCTGAATGGTCTAAGGTTCTTAGTGGTGTACCCCAAGGTTCAGTGTTGGGACCCTTACTTTTTTTTTCCGGTTTAAAGTTTTTATTGAATTTTACATACAGGAGCACAAGTGGAGATTGTATCAAAAATGGATTTCAAAAAGGTGTGTGCTATTGGGCATGTCCACCATGTGTGAAAGAAGGTCCCTAATTCTGAACAGCCTCGGAAACATTGTGGGGTGTAAGATGGGACATATTTTGCGATCCTAGAGGGCAATAGATACCATCTGGTTAACACTTTATAGTTTGTCTCCATAACTTGTGTGTTGGGCGAGGAGGATTTAAAGGAGGACCATATGGAGGCACATTGGTCAGGGTCCAGAGTGAGTCCCAGGTCATCTTCCCATTTACAAACATAGTGCGGAGGTTTGGGGCTTCTGGAAGCTAGGATGTGAGAATAGAGGGCTAAGATGGTTCCTCTTGCATGTGGGTCTTGTTCCCATAAGCTCTCAAAATAGGTGAAGTTGTTGAGAGGGGCTTTGTCCTGGATTACTGCCGCGTAAAAAGTTTTAATCTAGAGATAGTGAAAAATCTCAGATTGGGGAACTTTATGTTGTTCTCTGAGTGCCGGGAAAGTTAGGAAGGTGGAGGAAGTGTCTAGGGTGTGTAGTCTCAACAGCCCTAAGGTGGCCCAGACATGTTTGGTGACGGGGTTGTCCAGTGTGGGGCGGTCTTTCTGGCTAAGCCACAGTAAGTTGGAGACTGACAGGGGGTCACAATCGACTAACTCGACTGCAATCCACATGGGTGTTTCATGGGTAGCGTGATATTTGGGTAAGCTAGCTAAGTGGGCTGCCTTGTAATAAATGGAAAAGTTAGGCATCCCTAGACCTCCACGCAGCTTCAGGAGGAAGAGTGTTGGCTTGGAGACTCTTGGTTTGGTAGCCCCCCAGATAAATTTAGTCGCCCGTGCTTGGAGGATGCATAGAAAGTATGTTCGGATGGGGATAGGTAAGACCCTGAAGAGGTCTAACAGTTTAGGTAGGATGCGCATTTTAACAATCACAATTCTACCGAGCCATGATATAGGAAGGGGGTCCCATAGGTGCATAAGGTTTGTGACCCTAATTTTTTAATACATTTATAAATTATATAGGGTCTGGGATTAAAAAATGCCATTGCAGTCTTTGCAAATGACACCAAGCTATGCAGTGCAAAAACGTCTCCAACTTACAAGCCAACCTCAATGTACTTTTTTATTGGGCAACTATGTGGCAAATGAGATTTAATGTTGAAAAAATATAAAGTTATGCACTCGGGGGCTAAGAATATGTATGCATTATACATACCAGGGGGAGTACAACTGAGGTAATCAATTTTGAGAAGGATCTGGGTGTTTTGGTAGATCATAAGCTTAATAATAGCATGCAATGCAAATCTGCAGTTTCCAAAGCGAGCAAAGTCATTTCTTGTATTAAGAGAGGTATGGACTCCAGAGAGAGATATAGCATTTTGCCCTTGTAAAAGATCATTAGTAATACCTCATCTGGAATATGCAGTTCAGTTTTGAGCACCAGTTCACAAAAAGAATATCGGGGAACTGTAGAAAGTGCAGATAAGTTCAACCAAACTGATAAGAGGCATGAAGGAGCTCAGTATGGGGAAAGATTAGAGGAGCTGAATTTATTCTCTCTTGGGATGAGGAGATTAAGGAGGGATATGATCAACATGTATTAATACCCCTAAGTGAAAATGTCCAAATTGGGCCCAATTAGCCATTTTCCCTCCCCAGTGTCATGTGACTCATTAGTGTTACAAGGTCTCAGGTGTGAATGGAGAGCAGGTGTGTTAAAGTTGGTGTTATCGCTCTTACTCTCTCATACTGGTCACTGGAAGTGCAATATGGCACATCATGGCAAAGAACTCTCTGAAGATCTGAAAAAAGAATTGTTGCTCTACATAAAGATAGCATTGGCTATAAGAAGATTGGCAAGACCCTGAAACTGAGCTGCAGCATGGTGGCCAACACCATACAACGGTTTAACAGGACAGGTTCCACTCAGAACAGTCCTCGCCATGGTCGATCAAAGAAGTTGAGTGCACATGCTCAGCATCATATCCAGAGGTTGTCTTTGGGAAATAAACGTATGAGTGATGCCAGCATTGCTGCAGAGGTTGAAGGGGTGGGGGGTCAGCCTGTCAGTGCTCAGACCATACTGCGCACACTGCATCAAATTGGTCTGCATGGCTGTTGTCCCAGAAGGAACCCTCTTCTTAAGATGATGCACAAGAAAGCCGCAAATAGTTTGCTGAAGGCAAGCAGACTAAGGACATGGATTACTGGAACCATGTCCCATGGTCTGATGAGACCAAGATAAACTTATTTGGTTCAGATGGTGTTAAGCGTGTGTGGCAGAAACCAGGTGAGGAGTACAAAGACAAGTGTGTCTTGCCTACAGTCAAGCATGGTGGTGGGAGTGCCATGGTCTGGGTTGCATGAGTGCTGCCAGCACTGGGAAACTACAGTTCATTGAGAGAACCATGAATGCCAACATGTACTGTGACATACTGAAGCAGAGCATAATCCCCTTTTTTCTGAGACTGGTCCACAGGGCAATATTCCAACATGATAATGACCCAAAACACACCTCCAAGACGACCACTGCCTTGCTAAAGAACCTGAGGGTAAAGGTGATGGACTGGCCAAGCATGTCTCCAGACGTAAACCCTATTGAGCATCTGTGGGACATCCTCAAATGGAAGGTGGAGGAGCGCAAGGTCTCTAACATCCACCAGCTCTATGATGTTGTCATGGAGGAGTGGAAGAGGACTCCAGTGGCAACCTGTGAAGCTCTGGTGAACTCCATGACCAAGAGGTTTAAGGCAGTGCTGGAAAATAATGGTGGCCACACAAAATATTGACACTTTGGGCCAAATTTTGATATTTTCACTTAGGGGTGTACTCACTTTTGTTGCCAGCGGTTTAGACATTAATGGCTGTGTTTTGAGTTATTTTGAGGAGACAGCAAATTTACACCGTTATACAAGCTGTACACTCACTACTTTAGCAAAGTGTCATTTCTTCAGTGTTGTCACATGAAAAGGTATAATAAATGATTTACAAAAATGTGAGGGGTGTTCTCACTTTTGTGAGATATTGTATATAAGTGGTCCATATAGCGAACTTAGTGTTGAGTTATTCACTTTAAGGTCACTTTAAGGTCACTTTAAGGTCATCACAGAGGACAAGAGGGTACTCTTTACATCTAGCGGAGAAGAGACTTAATATCCAAATACATAAAGGTTTATTCATAGTAAGAGCTGTGAAAATGTGGAATAGACTCCCTCAAGAGCTGGTTCTGGCAAGCTCAGCAGATTGCTTTAAAAAAAAAGCTTGGATTCTTTCCTAAATGTACATATTATAACTGGATTCAAACATTTATAGTTAAAGTTGATCAAGAGAATATCTGACTGCCTCTCGTGGGATCAGGAAGGATTTTTTCCCCTGTTCCCCTGCCGGAGCAAATTGTAGCATGCTAAGCTGGGTTTTTTTGTCTTTCTCTGGATCAACTGTGGGTATAGGATTGTGTATATGCGATTGTATGACCCCTGCCCCCCTTTGTTGGTTGAACTAGATGGACTTATGTACACATTTTATAGAGTGAGGAGTATTGGGATTTTAAGATGCCATATAACAACCAATTTTTGTTTAAAAAGTATGACATTTTATTTAAAAAACAAAGAAATAACACACATCAAAAAGAAAAAGGACAGGGGGGGGCGTGGCCGGCAGCAGTGGTGAATGGTCACAGCTTAGTGCAGCTCCCAGGACTGGAGATCTCCTATAGCGGCACAAAGCGACCTAAATAGCTCCTGACACTCTAATCTTGCACCGGAGGTGAGGGAGACGACACTGGTAAGTG
>BLSH010271154.1:550983-566195 GCA_018402905.1 Glandirana rugosa | reverse complement strand
AACCCCCCCCCCCCCCCCCCAATAAAAAAAAAAATGAATAATACTGTTCTGGAAGGAGATTATTTTTGCATGTGGCTTTGAGCTAAACATTTGAAATGCACAAATCCTTTAAATAACATTCCAGGGGGATGCCTAAAGATGTAAGTGTTATTGAACACTACAAATTGCACGTAGTCTCAGCAACAGCATAACAGGGCTGTAACAGAGCGTATCAGAGCATATTTGGCTGGGGAATTGATTTTTTTTCCTGCCCCATTAGCTTTGCAAAAGCACCCCAAACTGTTTAATTTCAGTTTTCAGGTCATTGTAGCAGTGACACCTGCTTTTTCATCAAATTGGCCTACTTTGAATTGTAGATAGAAATTGCCCAGTAGTTTACTGAGGCTGCCTCTGTTCTTCTTGATGCAAAACTGTTTTGTTGCTGAGCAATTTCTATCAAACTCTCATTAAGAATTGGGAGCCCACAGATGATATTGATGATACCGCAGTGTAAATTTGGCCAGCAACCGTACATTTGTAATGAAGAATTTTCCTAAGTGTACTAGAGAAAAGGAGTACAGGTTGAGGGGTTTCTACAAGAATTAAGAGATTGCAGATAATAGAGCAGTTTAAACTTGGCCAGTGGGAGGAAAATTTTTAAATAACAGCTAGACCCAAATTCACTAAAGACAAAGAGAACAGACAGTGACTTTACTACAAAAATTAAGATACTGAAGAGAATACAACAATGTAAAATTGGGCAGCTGCAGCACAGTTTTAAACAGGTATAATATGCCTAACTGGAAGGGTGACCATGTGTCCCAGATTGCCTGGGACAGTCCCGCATTTTGTGCACTTTCATTCAGGGACAATACAGTGTCCCAGAATGAAACTGACACTGGGAGCAATTTGGAATGCAGGGGACAGGGGCAGACAGAGCCACGGTAGTGCTGGCTCCGGCTCCACCTCCACCTGACTCTACTTCTGGCCACTGGTTGCTAGAGCTGCCTGGCGTTTAGCAACCAGTGACATCATGGCTGCGACTCCCTCTCTGCCCAGCATTCAACGTGGAGGAGGATTTAACTTCCTCCTCCTCCACACCTAATGCTCGTGGGGCCCAAAGCAGCTGCCCCTTGAGTTGAGCCCTGCCCCCTTGTCATGGTCCTGGACAGTCAGTGGCGGCAGGGTGCAGGACAGCAGCATCTTCAAACAGCGAGGCCCCAGCAGCTGCGGGGAAGGCCCCCTCTCTCTCCCCCCTCACACCCTCTCTTTTTCTTGCCCCCTCTCTCAGACCCCTCTCTCTTACTCCCCTCTCTCTCTCTCCTCCCCTCTCTCGCATGCAAGCAGGGGAACAAAGTGGACACTGACTGACAGGTGACAGCAAGTGAGAGTTACTGATCCCATCCCCAAGCACTGCCACTGAACCCACCCCACAACACTGCCACTAATCCCCCCACCACTGCACTGATCCCATCCTCCTAATGAAGGACTACAGGTCTCAGCATGAACCGGTGAGATCTAAGGGGTTACATCCTTAGATATCAGGAGCTCATGCTGGAACTTGTAGTCCTTCAATTTTGGAGGGAGTCACATCCTTAGATCAAAGAAGTTCATGTTTAAACTTGATGTGATCCCCAAGAATGAAGGACTACAGGTCCCAGCATGAGCCCTTTGGGGCTGAAGATGTGACACACCCCCCAACTAGTGAAGAACTGCAGGTTCCAGCATGAACCCATGAGATCTAAGGCTGTGACCCCTCAAAAGTGAAGGACTGGAGGTCCCAGCACAAACCCCTCAGAGCTGAGGATATGACACCTCCTCCGCTCTCTCAACTAGTGTAGGACTACAGGTTCCAGCATTGACCCTTGAGATCTAAGGGGTTCATGCTGGGAATTATAGTCCTTCACTTTTGTTAGGTGTCACATCCATTTAACAGGAAGGGGTGGGGAAAATTTACATAGGGGTGCCCAATTTTAATCTTGCCTAGGGCAGCACAAAACCAAAATACACCACTGGACACAGCCACCCTAGTGATGAGCCGACAATGGAATCTGTCACTCCTTTCCCTCCTGATATCACTTCCTCCTAGCACTCTATGATAGAGATAGCTGCACAGGAGGAAAAGGAGTGATATATTTCATCGTCGCGAGGGTTATGAAATCATCTTTATTTTGGAAGGGTGGGGGGGGGGCCCTGAATGGTAGTTTGGAAATGTGGGCACCCTACTAACTGGTGAATGACAAACTTTTATTTTAGGAGGGTATCATAAATGTGAATGGCACAATGGGGTTGATTTACTAAAACTGGAGAAGGGAGAATTTGATGCAGCTGTGCATGGTAGCCAATCAGCTTATAACTTCAGCCTGTTCAATTAAGCTTTGACAAAAAAAAACTGGAAGCTGATTGGTCTCTATTTAGAGCTGCACCAGATTTTGCACTCTCCAGTTTCAGTAAATCAACTCCACTGTGAGAAAGTTTAGGTGCACACTGTTCTTGCACTTCTTCAAAAAAAGGCAGTTCCAAGAACAAATAGTCAGTAACAATGGTATTCTATCCTATACTTTAAAAGGGTCATATCAAAATAAATAAAAAAAGACTCATGCTAAAAATGAAAACTCTAAAACAAAACAAAAGTTCACTATAAAAAGGCTGTATAAAGATTAGATAAAAATGAATATATCCCCAAAATAAATTGAAAACCACAATATTTTACCCCCAAAAACAAAAGTCCTTTTTAAGGAGAAGCCTCACATTAAAAATTGCTATGGACAGGACAGAAGCTAAAAGTAACCTCAAATTAAGTACAAAAAAAAAAAATTAAAAACAAGAAAAAACCCCAATAACCGTAACAAAAAGGGAAATAAAGAGGTTATTTATCCAAAACGTTAGCAATTAGAGTTAGGCCAGTTTCACATGGTCGTCTCCATATACGGACTCCATTTGCTCAGCGGGGATCGCTCCGCTGATCCCCGCTGAGCCGACGGATGACAGATCCGTCTCCACTCTCAATGCAGAGACGCATCCATCAGAGCCCCCGCTCTCCACTATGGGAAATCGGATGACAAGGGATCCGTCTGTCCGTTGTCATCTGCTCCGCAGACGGATGGAAAAATAGGGTTTTCCTTCGTCAGACTTTACGGGTCTGGAGCGGATTGGAGAAGGACGGGTGTCAGCAGACATGTCTCCGCTGACATCCCCCCCTCCATAGGGCTGCATGGAGTGTCCATTCAGGTCCACCTGAAAAAACTGACAGGCGGATCTGAACGGAACGTCCGTGTGAAAGAAGCCTAAAAGTACAATTTCCTAATGCAACATAATCTCTCCCTATGCAGTTTGTCAGCTTTCCCTAACCTTTTCCTACAGCAACTTCCCATGCACTGACAACATTGTTGCTTTGTGCTGCCCTTTTATGATGAGAGGACTGGTATATAGTATGCAGAGAACAAGACAAATTTTGGCGGGACTGTGTAGGTAATGATCGCAAAAATAGGTAAAATTACAATATTTTATTAGGACATATCATATAAAAGCTTGCTTTGTATGTACAACATATTGTCCACTAGTGGTAATCACTAAATTGATTGTTCAGTGTTGTGTGGTCACTGATCCAAGGGGTTTCTCCCCCCCTTTTTTTTTTCTTTTCTTTTTCTCCGTCATGGCAGATTCGTATTTATCTAATTGGGTGAACACTACGTCTAAGCACGAGCAATCAATTGGAAATAAAGTCAAGCCGATGGCCGACCTCTCGTCAACTTTCTTTTCTCTCAAAAAACTGTTGGAAAAGAAGTTGGCCCTTCATTGGCATAAGAACACTCTAGATAGGTACATTAAAGCAGGCTACAATCCTAGAGGCAAAAGTATTCAAATTTTCCCGAATATACCAAAAGTGAATGATGATCTCAAAAATAGTTGGGAGGACAACCTTTCTTCATGCTCTAGGTACATGATGGTCCTCCTAATGAAGGATTATGATAGACAAATAGAACAGCTTAATGTAGAAATTCAACTGGTTAATGTGGCCTTAAACTCATTTAGATCACACCCTAAATTTGATGAGCTAAATCAAAAGCTCAGCAACTATCTTGATGTGTTCAATAGACAAATTTTAATTACTAAAGACAAAAAATTTGAAAGAAACAAACGTGCATTTTTGAGCAAAACTGCTTATATGTGGGATAAACCTCGTAACAAAAGGGGTAATACTGTGGGCATACCTCAGACACAAATGTTGCATTCACTTTCAACTAGTGGTCACTCACTCTCGGACTCTTCCTCTTCAAAGGTGTCATTCAAGAGCAAAAAAACTAAAGCCTTTCATAAAAGAAGTGTAAGAACACCAAGTAGTAACACGGATAAAAGGACAAATAAAAAAGTGATTTTGGAGAATAAAATACTATTGTCAAGCACTCCTGAGGTGGTAGGTAATACTCCCGGTGGTGGTACTGTATCTTCATCTTATTCCACTATGTTTCCCAAAGGTTCATTGGTGGCTGCCAACTCAGCATCTGGGGCAGGCCAAGGGGCTTCTGGGGGAGTTACCACAACCCCCTATCCCATCTTTACAACCACCCCTTTGCCTGCCAGCACACGAGCCCCTTTGGCATAAACCCCAAACCTAACCCCTGTTCATCTTTTGACTCAGAAACTGGCTCTAAAGTCATCAATTTGTCCACTTATCCTCTTTCTACATTTGAAACCCAGGTTCTCTCCCTTGGTCTCAGTTTTTGCCCTACAAGCAACCTAGATAGATTCGATATCATCAAGGATGTTAATTTATTTGCCCGAAAAATTCTCCTCCGTCTTATGCATGATAAGACCCCTAACCCCGTGTCTGAACATAGACTATCGATACAGGAATGTAAGGCCCTATTGGACCTTACACTCCTGTATGAGGAGGGACGGATTTCTGACAATTCGGACTCTGAAGGCGACTGATCTAATAGATCAAATAGATTTAGAGGCCCTCTTAGGTGGGAAATTTTGAAAAATAAATCACAAAAATTTACCCCTCTTCAGTCTAACCAGAATGTTGCAGCATTTGTGAATTGTATCACTGAGGCGGTCTGTAGGACCCCCGTTCGCGGGGGTTCTGCCGACAACCTCTCATTTGAACACAAAACTGCTCTCACCAACGTACAATCTAATACCTCTCTTGTAATTAAAAATGCAGATAAAGGAAAGAATGTAGTTGTGATGGATCGGGAGGCGTATCAGAAGATGTGCATGGATATTTTGAACAATAAAGATTGGTATGTGAAAGTGTCTTTAGGTTAAATTGAAAACTACAATAAGACATTCTACACACTTATCACTGAGGCCCTGAATAAGGGCACTATCTCTTATAATACTTGGAATTTCCTCAATAATAAATTTCCGCGCACGCCTTGCTTCTACGCGCTCCCCAAGATCCACAAGTCACTGACACACCCGCCCGGGAGACCAATAATTTCTGGCACTATGATCTTAACTGAAAATGCGAGCAGGTGGGTGGATTCCTTTCTACGCCCTTTTGTAATGAGTTCGTCTTCTTTTGTGAAGGATACAGTCAACTTCCTTCCACTTATCGAAGAACTACATGTTCCTTCTGGAGCAATGCTAGTCAAGATTGATGTGGAACGTCTCTACTGTTCAATCCCGCACACCAAAGGTGTGCAGGTTATACAAAACTTCTTCAGATCCAGCAATCAACACCCGGAGGCCCTATTTGATTTTGTCATTCATGTTCTCGACTGTATTCTTAGGCATAATGTATTTGTTTTTGATGAGTCCCATTTCCTCCAGGTGTAGGGTGTGGCTATGGGGACCTGTTGTGCGCCCTCATATGCCAACCTGTACCTGGGGGAATGGGAACGATCTTTTTCATTATCTGATGTGTTTTCCAAATACTCATGACATATTCCCACATGGATGAGATATATTGATGACATTTTTCTAATTTGGGATGGCTCTGTAAGCCTTCTACATGAATGTCTCAATGCCATCAATTCTAATGATTACAATCTTTTTTTTTACCATGACTTATGACCGTAAAAAAATGAAATTTTTGGACATTGAGGTTGAGGTAGACACTGATGGGACTCTCAGAAGCAATTTGTTTAGGAAACCAACTGCTGGAAACACGATCCTCCAGGCCAGTAGCTTCCACCCTGCGCCGCTCATCAAATTAATTCCTTATTCACAACATTTGCGGTTATGACGCAACTGCTGTGATGATGAGCGGTTCAGGGTGGCAACCCTAGATTTAAAAAAACACCTTCTAGAGAGGGGAGATACCAAATCATGCATACGTAGGGCATACAATTGAGTGATTGTGCAATCGAGAGCCCAGCTATTATTTGGGGTCCCAGATAGGAGCAAAAAGAATGATGACAACTTTACCCGCATTGTCACATCCCTCAATAGTCAGCATGTTAACCTTAGAAAACACCTGCAAAAATACTGGCATCTTTTATTATCAGAAAAATAATAAAAAATTTAGGCGTGGCCTAACGTACTGCGTCATTTCCGGTTTGGTGGTTCCACGAGGTGGAACGCAGAGCGAGCGGAGAGGAAGAGGATCCAACCTTCCTCAAGCAGGTGAAGCCTGCCAGCTCTGTTTTTACTGGGACACGCTTTGATGTTTTTAAAGGAAACTTTTATAATAAATTTACCATACGATAATACACTATCGAGGATCCGTTTCATTTCTCCCCTATTCCGTATGGGACCCATGGACGAGCAGAAAGGAAGGCTGGTATAGAGCGGTTCTAAGTGGATCCCTTGTACCGCGGCACACAGAGGAGTGGAGGAACAGCGTGGACCTTCACATCCCTTAAAGGGAGAGGAGCCGGTGCAGGACGCAAAGACCCCATTTACCAAAGGCGCACTACCCCTGCAGGGGTGAGAAAAATCTGGTAAGTGAGGGCACAATAGGGGGAGCACAAGTGGATGTCACCCTTCTTTTTCAGTGGATTATATGA
Organism: Glandirana rugosa; assembly: GCA_018402905.1. Lineage (NCBI taxonomy): Eukaryota > Metazoa > Chordata > Amphibia > Anura > Ranidae > Glandirana > Glandirana rugosa. The sequence goes on along the minus strand of BLSH010271154.1, from coordinate 559,257 downwards.
GCACACAAGTCACCTTATTGGGCAAACACCGTTTGGACTGTCTACAGAAGGAATAATATTTTTAAGGATTTATTATAAACTGTTGCAATTTCTTTACCACTATTTTTTGGATATTTATTTTTTACATCACTGTTCATATCAATCATTCTCTGGAATCTTCTTTCACTTTTTTATTACTTTTTATATCAGCAACCACTATTTATTTATTTACGGACATTTACGGACTTTTTAACCCTGAGGTGTTTTTATGGGACCCTTAACACTTTATGTATGAGCATTGTTTGTTTTATTTATTTTTCACCAACACATTCCACTACAAGATATATTAACCCTCTACATAATAATTTACATATCTTATATATTTTTATTTTATTTTACTTTTTATCTGATCATATTGGAGACAGTGCCATTCCTGTATGTTTTTTGTTCATTATATTTTATTATCAGACCCAAAGATAGCCAGATTCATTCCACCACAACCTCTCCTAACCTTTAGGAGAGCTGGTTTCCAGTCAGTTTTCCTCTCCTGACACGTTGCTAGCCTCTACTGGTCTCCCTGGCACTTTTCCTTGTGGTTCCTGCAATTATTGCAAATATATAAATAATGATCCTTCTCCTCGGCTCCCTGGCGGTCATCCCTTCACCCCAAGGAGTCATGTCACATGTCAGACCATGGGGGTTGTTTACATTATGAACTGCCCTTGTGGAGCGTTCTGTGTGGGGAAGACCGTCAGGGAGTTCTGGAGAAGGACCTAAGACCATGTATATGAGGCGGAAGTAGGGGACATAAACTCCAAAGTTGGCTGCCATGTAGTACATGCCCACAATTATCATGTCCCAGATCTCAAGTTCTGGGCTCTGGAGCATGTACAGCACAGTCCACATGGGGGGGACTGGAACAGACTGGTACTCCAATGTGAATCAAGTTGAATATTCAATCTAAAAACCAATATACCTCCTGGGATTAACAACATTTTGAGTTTTAGAACATTTTTGGAGGGGTTTGTGTCTGGCAAAAAATGAGCACCTTATGTGACGCCATGTGTTATTCTTGGGTTGTTTTTTTTTTCATATGACTGTGAACCAATTTTGTATTGCTTCATATGTAGTCTAGTATTGCATTTTTACTGTACTGTTGACCTGGGTTCTGACTTGGCCCATGGGTGGCCTACTGTTGTCTGGTGGATTTCCATTTTCCCCTCTTCCCCGTCTGCCTTTGGGGGCCTTGTTGGCAGGGACTTTTGTTTCCCTTGCTCACTCCCGGCACGGAGAGCCCCCCACACAGACCTTATCTGGAGTGGGGGCGTGCTCCCCCTTCTGGGTGATACGATGCATAGCCTGGTGTTTTCCCTAAAGGTGGACTGCTCACTTCGCCCTCTGGGGGGTGCTCCTCTCCCCCTTTGTGACGGGTTGATATATGTCCGCACCACAGTTCCATTTAGGAGCAACCACTTCCGGTATTTGCGTACTGGATGTGACGTCGAGACTTGGTCCCGGCGTCTTTCCGGATGCTGTTGACACCAGAAGTGAGAGGTGAGGAAGGTGCGTGTCAGCGTAACACTCACGCTACACGCGGCGGCTCACTGGCAGTCACCATTAGAGCCAAGCACCCCTTCACATGTCCTGGGAGTGTCCGGTTTGCCGGTCCACCTGTCAGGACACTGGGTGTTTACCTAGGGCGGTATTTAAATAGTCTGATATCATTGTGCCATTGCTGGTTGGCAGAGCTATTTCCCTTTTGGACTAAGAATCAGTGACAATCTTGTAGACACCTATTTTTCAGGCACTATACAACGTTTTTTCATTTGTTTTGTTGTGTCACTATCTGCGCGACACCTGTCACACCCCCTCCACCAGTTGTTTATACCATGCTTTGCTAATGGTTGCATGATACGTGGTTGTACAATACTGCATGGAGTATTGGTGGTGAGCTTTGGTTTTCTGATAGTTGGGTTCTTGTTTAAAGCCATCTTGTCTTCTCTAAAAACTCCTTCCTTTACACCTTAGGTCTATTTCTCCTTTTGACACTATTGGATAACCAGCCTGATCCACTACTTCATGATTTTTTGCGGTTGGTACTTGACCTATACAGGGATAATCAGTGATTCCAATTTACACATAATTACCTTATTCCAATTTTTTGCTGTGTCTCTTGCCACGTGATACTCCATTGCTTTCTAAGTATTGGGTAAGTGCAATTGTTTTTAAGACTCCTGTTCCTTTTACTTCCATGAGCACTTAAAGTTATCTATTATTATTATAGACCTCCCTATCCTTCCTTGAGTGACTGGGCACCTTGGGTCCCCCCTTCAGTGTGCCACTTGGTGCTTTGTGGTGATGATGTGGGGTCTTCTTTTGGGACTCTTGCCGGCCTTTTATGACCACTTATGGGCACTGTAAGTTATTACCCAGGTCAATAGCTTGTTATTATATTTTGATTGCTGATCTATGAAACAAAACACTACAAATGTGTATACATGTTATTTAGTACTAACTGTTATTATTTTTTCAATATTAGAAAAATGCCGTTGTATAATAGCTGTTAAATCCCTGATGAGGTCTCAGTCAAAACGTTGGAAGTAATTCATACAACTCATTGTTCATTGTTATTTGTAAATGCTGTTTATGGAAATTTGCATATATTTTTTTCTATAAAGCTTTTATATGATATGTCCTAATAAAATATTGTCTTTTTACCTTCACACCTATTTTTCATTGCCTACACAGTCCCGCCAAACTTTGCCTTGTTCTCTGCTGGGATGAGGTGGTTATCGCAGAACTTTAGGTGGAATCATATGTTTAAATACTGAACTCCTTGCTTTGTATGTACAACACCTGGTATATAGTATGTCAAAGGCCAGTGTGAGGGCTGGTTTATGTCAAAAGTCAAAGTGCATCATGGTTTTTAAAAAATCCTCCTAGGCGAATCTACACATAAATTCACCAAGGCTGCAAACCTCAAACCCAGGGGAAATGCGGACTCGATGAAGTTACCAATAATGCATGCTAACTAGACATTAGGAAAACTGATCTGGTTTCATACTCTTTCACAGAATTTTACAGTTTCAGCAAAGTGCATTGGAATCAAGGATAAAAAGCAAAATTAGGGGGTTTGAGTTGGTTAGAGAGGATCTTCACCCCGAAAAAAACAATTAATAGTTTATGTTTCAAATACTGTAGCTGGCACTCGCACACATCTTTCAAGGGCATTGCTTTCATGGACATTCTGGTGTAAACAGGTCCTTACTCAGTTTGAGCTGCTTGTGACAAATGTTTGTGATAGATTTTCTTTAGAGAGGAACAATCAAGATTGGATACAGGAATATAAATTTTCAGTTATAAATTATTATATCTATATGGACTTATGAAATGTGTATCATTGTCCTATTATTTAAAGGGCACAAATGAATGCAGCTGTATATTCATTAATATGACATTACATTTTTTGTAGAACACAGCAGTGTAAGTGCCTAAATTTTACTTGGAATCAGCCTTTATCAGCCCATGTAGAACAAAGCTCAGACTAGAACAGGGGTTCTCAACCTTTTTTTCAGTCAAGGCACCCTTTAAAATGATGGCACCCCATTCTAAAATTTTAAAAACAAAACTAATTTTCTTACATTCGCAGCATGCATGTAGGACACCCAACATTGGAGGTGATTTATTTTTACATAGCAAATACACTTTTGCACACTTGTACTGACTAGTATTTAGTGTTTCTCTTCTCTCTCAGTTTCTCTCCTTCACTTAGCTAACTTGACCCCAGAGAGGAGCAGAGGAGGGGCAAACTAGGGTGTCCACAGGTACCTGACGTCCACCTTATCAACCTATGATGTCATTGGTTCTTAGACACTGGCATCTGGCCCACACAGCGTCCAAGGTTCTAGTGATGCACAATAAACCCGGTAGCTTTGTTGAACAAAAAGGCAGACATGATCCACCCACTTGTTGACAGTTTTTGGACAATTTGAGGCAATTTTTAAGCATTTTGTCAAGGCACACCTGAAGAAACCAGAAGGCACTCTTGTTGAAAAAGGCTGGACTAGAAAACAGAAAAGCATCATAAGGAGCCAATTAGGCATATATTTATGTGCTAAAAAGGAGAATGCTGATAAAAAGAAAGAGCAGAGTGACAGAGAGATGAGCTCACCAGTGTGTGGCTTCTTCGTTCACTGTCCAATCACATAGTGGGGGTGAGGAGGAGACCTATAAGCAAAAGTGAAACTGAAGGAAGATCAGGCCACTTCTCGGGTCAGACAGGGCTGAGGTGTGGCAGAACTGTGTACAGTCAATCTCAGGGTTGGATGGATGGAAGTGCAAGACCTTGCATGCAATCTTTGTATTTAGCTCTTTCTGCTGGTTGGCTGATCCCCATTAAAGTATGTCTCACCCCTGGTTGTTATGTGTGGTTCATAAAGCAGATAAGGTTGGAAACTGTTTTAGAATAAAAATAAGTGAAGATAAGTATTAACTGCAGAATATTATTAAATTGTTTTGAAAGTTTACAAAAGTTAAGTTGTAATATTGATTATGTAATTAACACAGTCTAACTTGAGAAGTCATTAGAATTGTCTATAACTTAGTTTCTCACTTGTGTCTAGCATTAATCACTCTACTGCTTTACATTTTATGAAACAAGCAGTTTAATATGCTTAACAAGCAGAACCTGTAGTCTACTATTTCCTTCAAGTCCTAAATTTACTCTTTCAGGCTTAAACCATATCACATAAAGACAGTATAAAAAAAGAAAATGTAAATAAGGTTTCCAAATTATACATTATTTTCCACATAATTATAATATGTAAAGGATAGAAATATTTTCCTCTTTTGGGGCTTGGAAATGTTTTGCTTGGTAAATACAATTTGGGGTTTTTGCATGGCAAAATGTAAAATGTTTTTCCATCCCAAGATTTCTCAGAAACATTTTGCTTTAAGAAATTAATCAATTTAAACAATTTTTACATTGCCCATACATATGATAAAAGTATTGCTTGTGAAATGTACTTTTAAAACTGACATGGTGATGCACTATTTTATTTGCTATTTGAAAACCGAAATGACAGGAAACGAAGTATTCCTTTCTTGAAATAACATTATCCATACAAAGCTACAAGTGTCTTAAAATTAAATATTAAATGATTGGGCAGTAGAGCAAATTTAGTGTGCAAAACAGGATAGATTTCAAGGTGCGATATCACCTGTCATGATTAGTGATTTATGACATTATATCCTTTAAAGTAGTGCAATTACCTTCCGATTCTCAATAGCAAAATACATCATAAACTACTCTATACACATGGAACTAATTCAAAGAATGTATATGTGACATCAAAAATAAAGATTCCATATACAGTTGTGTTCATAAGTTTACATACCCTGGCAGAATTTATGTTTTCTTGGCCATTTTTCAGAGAATATTAATGAGAACACAAAAACATTTCTTTCACTCATGGTTAGTGTTTGGCTGAAGCCATTTATTATCAATCAACTGTGCTTACTCTCTTTAAATCATAATGATGACAGAAACTACCCAAAAGACCCTGATCAAAAGTTTATATACCTTGGTGATTTTGGCCTGATAACATGCACACAAGTTGACACAAAGGGGTTTGAATGGCTATTAAAGGTAACCGTCCTCACATGTGATCTGCTTGCTTGTAATTAGTGTGTGTACATAAAAGGTCAATGAGTTTCTAGACTCCTGACAGACCCTTGAATCTTTCATCCAGTGCTGCACTGACGTTTCTAGATTCTGAGTCATGGGGAAAGCAAAAGAATTGTCAAATGATCTGCAGGAAAAGGTAGTTGAACTATATAAAACAGGAAAGGGAACGAATGAGGGGGCAACCACCTGTTGACCCTCCACCCTTCCTCCCCTCTCCACTTCCGTTTATCTCTTTCTATATTGTTCTTTTTCTCTAACCTTCCTATCTCTCCTCTCCCCCCCGCCTTGCTTATCCTTCCACCGGGCAGGTGCGACGATGATGGACAAGTTACAAATATTTTCACTCAACGCAAAGGGACTCAACACTCCTGAAAAGAGACATAGATGTCACTTTTATACAGGAGACCCACTTTAGGAAAAATAGCCTCCCTATACTTAAAAATAGGCTTTACCCCATAGCTTATCATTCTACTAATGATACTAAGTCTAAAGGGGCATCCATACTGATAGCAAGCAAAGTACCGTGGACCTGTCACGGGGTAGTGACTGATGAGGGAGGGCGATTTGCCTTTGTTAAAGGATTGGTTGGGGAACAAAGATGACCTTTGCTACAATATATGCACCCAACATGCACCAAGATACCTTCCTCAAACGTACCCTTGATAAGCTGTCAGAATTTAAAGAGGGACAATTAATCCTAGGTGGGGACTTTAATATTCCCCTGTCTCCCAACACAGATTCCTCCACGGGAACCTCATCCGTCCCCCGAACAGTGCGCGATCACATAACCCAATACCTACATGCGGCCCAATTGACTGATATATGGCGGATACACCACCCTAACGACCGAGATTATATGTTCTATTCAACCCCCCACAAAGTCTATACTAGAATAGACTTCTTCCTTATACCACACAATCAGCTATTCACCACCCACGATTCTGCAATTGGCCTGCGGACCTGGTCTGACCATGCGCCCATCACATTAACCTACTCATTGCAGAACGATGTCCTTCCAGGACAGCGACTTTGGAAGCTTAATGAAAGCCTTCTGCTGAGGGAGGAAGTGAGGTCTGAGGTGAGCAAGGAACTCAAACATTACTTTGACGCCAACATACCTTCAGGATGTGAGTGGGGGGTGATCTGGGAAGCACACAAGAAGGTGATCCGTGGCATCTTCATGAAACACGGGTCCCGTATCAAAAAAGAACGACAACAACAGCTCGATCTTCTAATGTCTAGGCTATACCAATTAGAATCCTCCCACAAACAACACCCATCCACACCGATAGCAGAGGAATTACTTAACACTCGTACCCAAATTAATGACCTACTTCTATACAGAGCCAAAGCAGCAATACAAAGGGGACACAAGATATCATATGAATCAGGAAACAAATGTGGGAAATTGCTTGCGAATTCCGTAAAAGAACGGAGAATGCAGACCTACATTCCCCATATCATGACACGCGATGGGCGGAAACTATCAACGCCGCAACAGATTTCCCAAACATTTAAAGAATTCTACTCTGAGTTATACAATCTACCTACAACTGGATCCAACCAAACACGTATTGACAAATACCTGTCCTCCTCCCAAATGCCCATTCTTCCCACCGAAGCCATTGAGGAGCTTAATAATCCCATCACAATGGAGGAACTGGGTCTCGCCATATCCTCTACTAAACCTGGCAAAGCCCCCGGCCCAGATGGACTCACCCTAACATATTACAAAACATTTCTTCCAACTTTGGGGCCACATATGCTTACTCTGTTTTCGGCACTGGGCTCGGGAGCGACCTTTCACACTGACTCACTGAGAGCACATGTGACGGTCATTCCAAAGGAGGGTAAGGACCTAGCCCAGTGTGGAAGCTACAGACCCATCTCACTTCTCAATGTGGATCTAAAACTTTTCTCCAAAGTTCTGGCCACACGACTATCCTACTACATAACAGATCTGGTCCATCTGGACCAGGTTGGATTTATACCTCATAGGGAAGCAAGAGATAACACCACCAAGGTCCTGAACTTGGTTCATGTGGCCGGTTCTTCACATACACCGAGTGTCTTCTTAAGCACAGATGCTGAGAAGGCATTCGATCGGGTGAGCTGGCACTACATGTTCTCAGTTCTCCGACATATAGGCCTTAAAGAAACGATCCTTAATTGGATCACCGCCATCTACGCTAGACCCTCGGCGCAGGTTAAGGCAAACGGACTCCTATCAACGCCATTCCCGATATTGAACGGGACGCGGCAGGGGTGCCCGCTATCGCCACTCCTCTTTGCCCTCACATTAGAACCATTCCTCTGTACAATAAGAAAGAACCCTGACATTACTGGCATTATAATAGGAGACTCTCAATATACGATCTCTGCATATGCGGATGATTTACTATTTACCCTAACGAACCCCGTAATATCACTCCCGAACCTCATGAAGGAACACGGTCGAGTGGGCTAGCTTACGGAAGAGTCGTAGACACGAATTCTTCTGTGAGCCACATACACTTCTTGGCCGGTGTACTTGGTTCAAGTCCTGGAACCACCACAATAGAGAACGAAGGGATACTCCATATTTAGGTTGGACCAGGTCTACCTGGTCT
>BLSH010271154.1:465146-486680 GCA_018402905.1 Glandirana rugosa | reverse complement strand
AACAGACGATATGACAGCAACGCCACCATGTCCGCCACCGTCCCCAAGCATTTCCCCATGGTCCCATGGAAGCTTACAGCTGTCCATCTCCCAAACACTGGAGAGAAAGAGGAAGTACCCCCCTACCCACCCGCGATCCCTGGCCCTGAATTCCAGCATTTCAAAATTCCTGGCCTTTGAAATGCTGTCATTCCGTCTGGTGGATACGGACAGTTTTAAAAACCTGATGGAGGTGGCTGTCCCACAGTAAGTGGTTCCCAGCCGCAACTACTTTTCCAGGCAAGCCATCCCTTCCCTGCACAAACAAGTCGGGGACGAGATCAAGTGTGCACTGCGCAACGCCATCTGTGGCAAGGTCCACATAACCACTGATACATGGACCAGTAAGCACGGGCAGGGACGCTATATCTCGCTAACTGCATACTGGGCAAATGTAGTGGCGGGTGGGCCTGAGCCCGCTAGCCATTTGGCGCATGTCCTTCCACCACCGAGGATTGCAGGGCATTTGTCTTTGCCTCCTGTTGCCTCCTCCTACTGCGCTTCCTCCTCCTCGACCACCCACTCATCCGCTCAGCATAACACCTTCATCACCAACATCAGCACATCCAGGGGGAAACGACAGCAGGCTGTTTTAAAACTGATATGTTTGGGGGATAAACCCCACACTGCGCAGGAGCTGTGGACGGGCATTGAACATCAAACCAATGAGTGGTTGTTGCCACTGAGCCTCAAGCCTTACCTGGTGGTGTGCGACAATGGCCGAAATCTCGTAGCGGCTCTGGGCCGAGCCCGTTTGAGGCACATCCCTTGCCTGGCGCATGTGCTGAATTTGGTGCTGCATAAAGTGCAGGCCGTCTGTGTGCACTTTCGGCGTTCTCACCCTGCTGCTGCTCGCCTGTCTGCGCTGCAGCGGAACTTCGGCCTTCCCGCTCACCGCCTCATATGCGACGTGCCCACAAGGTGGAACTCCACCTTGCACATGCTGGAGAGACTGTGCGAGCAGCAGCAGGCAATAGTGGAGTTTCAGCTGCAGCACACATGGGTCAGTCGTTCTGCAGAACAGCAACCCTTCACCACCAACGAGTTGGCCTCCATGCAAGACCTGTGTAGCGTATTGCGGTGTTTTGAGTACTCCACCAACATGGCCAGTGCCGATGACGCTGTTCTCAGCGTTACTATACCACTTCTATGTCTCCTTGAAAAAACACTTCGGGCCATGATGGAAGAGGATGTGGCACAGGAGGATGAGGAGGAGGAAGAGGGGTCATTTCCACGGTTATCAGGCCAGTCATTCACAAGTGGCTCGGAGGGTGGGTTCCTGCACCAGCATAGGCCAGGTCCAAAATATTCAAGCCAGGGCACAGTTCTGGAGGACGAGGAAGATGAGGAGGAGGAGGAGGAATCGCAGCAGGGTGGCACCCAATGCAGCTCGTGGGCATCACTGGAGCGTGGCTGGGGGGATACCGAGGACACAGATGATATACATCCCACGGAGGACAGTTTGTCTTTGCCTGTGGGCAGCCTGGCACACATGGCCGACTACATGCTGCAGTGCTTGCGCAATGACAGCCGAGTTGCCCACATTGTAACTCCTTCTGATTACTGGGTGGCCACCCTGCTGGATCCCCGTTACAAGGACAACGTGCCGTCCTTAATTCCCTCACTGGAGCGTGAGAGAAAGATGCACGACTACAAGCGCACACTGGTAGAGGCGCTGCTGAGGGCATTCCCAAATGACACTGGGGGCTCAGCGGAGGCACAAGGCGGAGGCGGAGGAGGAGGAGGAGGAAGAGGCCACCAACGCAGCTGTGGCATGGCCAGCACCTCAGAAGGCAGGGTTAGCATGGCCGAAATGTGGCAAAGCTTTGTCAGCAGCCCGTTACAACAAACAGCACCACCAGCCGATAGACAACGTCCTAGCAGGAGGCAGCATTTCAGCAACATGGTGCAAGAGTATGTGTGCACACGCCTACACGTACTGACTGATGGGTCTGCCCCATTCAACTTCTGGGTCTCCAAATTGGCCACATGGCCTGAGCTTGCCGTTTATGCCTTGGAGGTGCTGGCCTTCCCTGCAGCCAGTGTATTGTCGGAACGTGTGTTTAGCATGGCAGGGGGCGTTATCACAGACAAGCGCAGCCGTTTGTCCACAGCCAACGTGGACAAGCTAGCCTTTATTAAAATGAATCAGGCATGGATCCCACAAGACTTGTCTGTACCTTGTGGAGAATAAACATTTAGACCGGACTCACACAGCCATTCACATACTTGTTTTTTTTAATAGGCCTCAATATTTTGGGGGCTACCCCAATTATAAACAAACAAAAAAAAAATACCATGTTGGCTACCTCCTTCTCCTCCTCGACCACCGCCACTTCCACCTACACTGCCATGGTCACGGCCTAGTCAACCTCTAGGCTCCTACTCCACATCCACCCCCCCCTTCCCATTTTTTAATTTGATTTTAATTTATTTTCCCTATCCCCATTTTTTTGTAGGGCACTTGCCCTACTCTTATGCCCATTTTACTTCCTTTTGCAGCCCTCTAGCACCTGCCAGGACATTGTTACAGCCATTTTTGTGCCTAAAAGTTTGGGTCCCCATTGACTTCAATGGGGTTCGGTGTCCGGGATAACCTTCGGGCAACGTTCAGTGCCGAACCCGGACTTTTTCCCAAAGTTTGTACGGACCCTCCAAACCCGAACGTCCAGGTTTTCGCTCAACTCTAGTGGTTAGTTATCCAAGATGTTTAGAACAACCTACCTGTCGATTTCCTTCCTGTGTGCAAATGTACCTAGAAGAATTGATGCTGTTTTGAAGGCAAAGAGTGGTTACACGAAATACTGATTTGATCTGGATTTCTCGTCTGTTCATTTACTTTCCATTTTGTTAACTGATAAAAAAAAACTATTAGCAATTATATTTCTTTTTTTCCATGACTATTCTATTTCTTAAAGCATTTCTAATTTGCAGTATTTGCATAGTAGTGTACTGTATTTCCAAGAAAATTTCCAGAAATAATTTTGCTCTGTAGAAAGAAAAGATGGTTCACTCTAGCCTTGCATTAATTACAGAGGACTTAAAGTCACCATGGGCAAAAATCAATATATACTACCTCTTAATTTGGAACTGTTTAACAGACTTTGGAGGGGGCTCTATTTTTTTCCAATTCAGATCTCAGAGGGGCATATAATCTAAACAGAAGTTAGTAAAATTATGAGTTTATTTCCCTTCAACTCCCGAAGCAGGTATTGTGATGCCTTCAGGATATGTAACCCCCATCAGTCTTCAAAAATGTTGAGGTGAGTGCTTTTTGGGGTTCACCAATTACTAATGCCGGTTTAACCATGACTTTTCTGTGGTGACCCCTATTACACCAAACATTATTCTTTGGTGGTTGCTTCATCTATTGAGGTAGGTGTCATTCTATTTCACAGTTCAAGGGCAAGTCCTGAGTCCATGCATTTTTCTCAAAAAAGGTTTCAGATGCTGAGAAAAATGACATCATCGGGGACCAAAAGATCCTGATCATTAAACTTGCCCTGCAAGAATAGTGACATATCTTGGAGAATTACATCACATCACAAATCATCATCATTATTTGCAAGCAGCTCAGTTTCTGAACCACTGACAAGCCTGGTGGGAGCTTTTTTCTCCAGAATTAATTTTGACATCACATTTCAGTCAGGATGTAAATACACACACACATGGAGATGCTCTTTCTTGGTCTTTTGATGTTTCCCACTCACAGAGTAACTACAACCCGGAACCTATTGTATCTCCCAACAGGATTCCAGCCATTACTTATTGTCATCTCTCACACACCCTGATGGGGAAGATATTTGTGGCACCCCATCATAGACCTGAACATCTCACAAGGGCACACAATTCTAAACTATTCCAACATCCTGATATATAGTATACTTATGAAGTCCTTCAATACTCTTAAAGGTGGCCAGCTCTTTATTAGGGTGTTGATGATGTTAAAGTTTATGTTGTAGCCTGCACCATGTGTGTGCAATCCAAGTTGCCCACTTCACCCCCAGATTACACCTTCTTCCTGCCTATTCCAGATCTACCAACCTTCCTAATTCTTTTGGCTCCTTCTTTGGCACCATCTTGGCAGTGGCGGAAAAATTTTAAAATAGTTTGAATGGTTTATAAAATGATGAGATGTGCCCAAGATGGCCAACAAAGTAGACATCTGAACTGGGAGCTCCGCTGCCAATCTCTGAATTTCTACTTCCACTCTGCACTGGGACTGCTCAAACCCCTCTGCCCAGTCTCCTAAAATCTCTCTCACAGCTTTAGGCATGGCAAAAGGGAGGAAAGCTTGGTGTACAGCCCATTCCAAAACCACATTTAGCCTGCCATTACATCCCCTGGACTTGCAGCCTAAACTTCCAACATGGTGACAAAGACTGAACTTGGGGCACATTTTTAGACAAACTAATTTCACCACTAATGACAGCAATCACTATCTGGCAAATAACACTTACATCTAATATTGTCAACCCAAAAACATATGTAGTTCAGATCAGAAGCATCCCATACAAAATTAGGACTTATTTGTCTGCAGTGAGGGCTGTGTGAGGCCCGTGAAAGACAAAACTAGAAGATACGGCCATGCTACATCATTTCTTTGTTAAAGAGAAACAAAACTGTACCTGCGCTCGACAAACTAAAAACACTATTTAATTAATTTAAAAAAAACATCCTCCTAGATTTCAAGCCATTGCCATTAGAGTTGATCGAACCCGTGGATGTTCGGGTTCGGTGGGTTCGGGCGAACTTCGGAAAAAAGTCCGGATTCCGTACCGAACTTGACCCGAACTTTACCCCGAACCCCACTGAATTCAATGGGGACCCGAACTTTTCGGCACAAAAATGACTGTAAAAGAGTCCTGGAAAGTGCTAGAGGGCTGCAAAATGATTTTAGAACAATAATCTGTCCCTTACAGCAACAGCAGGAACCTGACCCTATAGAACTAGGAGATGATTTCAGAACAATGATCTGTCCCTCTAAGCAGTAGACTCTACCTAGTCCAGTCAGATCTTTCTATAGTGCAGGATGAGATCTGCAATCTGTCCCTAAAAGCAGTAGTAGTAGTAATCTCTACCTATCTATCTATCTGCAATTTGTCCCTAAAAGCAGTAGTAGTAGTAATCTCTACCTATCTATCTATCTGCAATCTGCCCCTCCCAGCACCAGCAGCATCCTCTCCCTACATTACCCAGAGAGCATGTGACATGCAGCACTGTGACTCCAGCCTCATATAGAGGCTGGGTCACATGATGCACTGGCCAATCACAGCCATGCCATTAGTAGGCATGGCTGTGATGGCTTTTAGGAAAAACCAGTGAAACGCTTGTTGATTGGCTGCCCTGCAGCTATTCAACATGCGTGATCAAATACCCGAACCCAGAACTCGAACCCAAACTTTTTTTCAAATGTCCGGGTTCGGGTCCAGGTCACAGACACCCCAAAGTTCGGTACGAACCCAAACTTTACAGTTCGGGTTCGTTCAACTCTAATTGCCATCTTGAGTAAGGGCAGATGATTCATGTAGCATTTACTTCCTGGAATCCCTTTGCCTTTAGCTCAGGCAAGCAGGCAGGAGGGTGTGCTTAGCTAAGAAAAACCCTCCTCCAGATTAAAAAAAAACTAAGGCCCATGAAGACTGTTGGGATCTATAACATCATTTTGAAAAAATTTAAAGAAAAATAGGTTAAAACAATAAAATAAATTATACTTTCCTATCTATTTACTAATGCTAGCATAAGGGTTAAAAATAGTTAATGTTGAGCAAGAGAGCTTAGTTAGATTTAAGGTTAAAACCCTGGAATCCAGAGTAGAGAATGGTGACAATAGAACCAGGCCCAGTAATCTTTGTATCCTGGGGTTCCTGGAGGGAGCTGAGGGCAGGGACATTATTAAACTCATTGAACAGTTGTTAAGAGTTCTATTTCTTGCCCCAGTCTTTTTATTTTATTTTTTTTACAGTCCAACAAGCCGACCACATGCTACCACAACATTGTCCTTTGGGCTCCCTACCACACACATTTATACTGAAATTACTAAGTTCTAATGAGTCAGATTTCATATTCTGTGCAGCCACAATTAAAGGGGAACATCACCATGAAAATGCTAAGCTCAAGATATACCCTGATTATTCCATTGGCACTCAGCATCAGCGTTGCTGTTTTGATGCAGTTGAAGTCAGACTCCATGCCAAGAGCATCAAATATAGCATATTGTTCCCAGCCAAGCTAGGGTTCAGGATGCAGGAAAAACCCTCTTGTCCACCAACATACATCTAGTGATACAAAAGAGCTACTGATCGCCATCGCTTTAGAGGGCCAAAACACGTGTCAGGTAACAAGGTCTGGCTTGTTACCAATCACATTCGTCTTTGAGTATCCGCATCATAAAAATAACTTCGAAGTTTATTGTCCCTTTCCCCATTATCTGCCAATTTAACCTAGTTGCCTACAAGCTTAACCTGCGAAAATACTTAAGCGCTTAACCTGCCTACTCACCTCAAAATACCTATCTCGTTCCATGTCTCCCTCTCTAGGCCACTCACCATCAACATGTTCACCCATTCTTCACCTCGACCTTGTCTTGTAGTGAATTCCATAAACAACAATGAAGTTTAAGAAATTTTGGATTCCAAAAACTCTAGGGGAAGGCTCCATTTTTTGATGAACTGGATATTTGATGGTCCTAGGGAAGGATCTTAGTTACCTCCCATGGCTGTCTCCACTTCCTGTCTTGTAAGATAACTCCTTCAGTAAATTTCTTTCAAGCCTGCTCCTAAACTGGTGGGCAGATCTCATAAGCATGGGGTACTGTCACTTACCTTCCTTGCTCTCATGCTGTCAGGCACCCTCTATCACTCTGTTGGCAGCACTTTTGGGTTCTGTCAGAGGCATTGCTTCTAATGATATCATAGGATTGTGTCTTCTAAAGGATCGTTTATATTTAAGAAAGGACCTGCATCCATATATCCAGCGTCTGAGACACTTTTCCTATTTGCTTGTATTCAGCCTGTTTCTTACTTGGATTGTCTTCCCATTGTGAGAACTAGCACCTCACCCACTCACTTTCTTCTTCTTTTTAAGGGCTCTTTCCCACTTTTATTAAAAGAAAGTTCCAGAAAACACAAAAGATGAGTTTTCCCTCACAGGGGTTTTCAGCATCTATCTTTCATCAAAACAAATGAACATCCAGCTTCCAGGCTTATACATGCATCACTTCTGCTCTGGCTTTACCCTTTAGCCATTGTCTGTCTCCTGCAGACCATCTTCCTACACAACTCTGTGCACACTGCTAGCAGCCCCTTGCTGCACTGGCTTCCACCTCTCTTCTAGGTGGAACTCTGCTGACTCCTGGGAAAAGACCTCCTATCTGCTGGGGTGGGGCCCAGAACCATGGTCAGGTCACTAATAAAAGCCCAGCACACACCTGACCAATCAGTGTGCATGCTGTTCACAAAATCTGGACCCAGGACTGGAGATTTCATCCCACCTGGATCACTTTGAAATCTTAGAAAGACTTTACCAAACACTGAGGAAACTGAAAAAACAGTTTCCTACCCATGACACAAGCTCTCTGGAGCCCCTCAACTCACTTGGCTGAGAATTCTGGGTCATAACTCCTTTCTAGACCCTGGCAGGACAACACTCTCACACACTGTGTAATGACCCTGGCTGCCTGCATGGATTTGCTTGTCTTCCCCTTACCCCAACTTAAACCTGTATTTTGTAATCAAGCGATGATGCGTGCTGCCTCAGATGTAAACAGGAGTGATTCTACTATCCTGGTGCTTCAGGGCCTCCAAAATTGTGATAGGTATTCAGGAAATTAGATGCATAATTAATGCCACTTGAAAGCCTGAATGTGCTCCTTGGATTTTGGGCCCCTCTATGTGGTTAGGCTGGGAAAGTCTCACATATATGGTATCTCCATGCTCAGGAGCAGAATGCAGAATGTGTTTTGGGGTGTCTATCTTACATATCTGGGGTGGAATATCATATTAATTGAAACATTATGTAAAAAAAAAAATAATTTTCCAAAAACTGGTGGCAAGAAATTAAATATTTAAAAGATTCACTATGTCTCTTAACAGTTACTTTTGGGTGTTTGCTTTCCAAAATGTTGTCATTTTGTGTTTTTTTTTCTACTGTCCTGGTACTTCAGGGCTGACAAAATGTGATAGGTAGTCAGGAAGTTAGATGTTTGTACAAAGTGCTGGAGACTATTGATAAATTCTGAGATGTATTTGCACAGCTGTAATAATTGTTTTTAAATCTATTTCTGTCTTTTTATGCTTTTTTCAATAAATTGTAAAAGATGTTTTATTTATTAATTTAATCATTGTGAAATCCTTGGGTACCGAGATAGTCCATGTTACTCCTCCCCCCTCTGCCAGGGGTTGTTTTTTGGGCCAGCCCCAGGCTCCTGTTTGCTTTTATTGACCAATTATGGATGATGGTACCCCCCAGCATAATTTATCTAGATTGAGGCATATCTTCTAAATGCAGTGCCCATCAGTGCCACTTGTCAGTGCCCATCAGTGCCGCCTATTAGTGCCCATCAGTGCTGCCTATCAGTGATCATCAGTGCCACTTATCAGTGCCTGTCAGTGCCACCTATCAGTGCCCATCAGTGTTGCATATCAGTGCCGCCTATCAGTGCCCATCAATTCTACATATTAGTGCCTCCTCATCAGTGCCACCTGATCAGTGCCAACTCATCAGTGCTGCCTCATCAGTGCCCATCAGTGCAGCCTTATCAGTGCCCGTCAGTGAAGGAGAAAACAAAATTTTATTACAGAAACAAAGAAAGAACGTTTTTTTTTCAAAAATTTCAGTCTTTTTCAGTTTGTTTAGCAAAAAATAAAAACCCCAGTGGTGATAAAATACCACCAAAAGAAAGATTTATTTGTGGGAAGAAAATTATAAAAATTTAGTTTGAGTACAGTGTTGCATGACCACACAATTGTCATTCAAAGTGTGACAGCGCTGAAAGCTGAAAACTGTTGTCACGTACCTGGTGGATGAGTCTGACTTATGCAGTGGGTAACCTCCCTTACTACCCTGACTCGGGAACCCCTGGTAGAGTAGACAGGTGGCTCGGGAGTGCAGGATGGCACGAGGGTCGGACTGGATCACTGGTGTTGGTAGAAGTCCATTGGTGCACTTAAAGAGTGGTCGTACAGGCCGGGTCGTAAAACAGGCTGTCAGTGCGGTAGAAGAGGAGCAGGCAGATGGATGGTCGGGTTCAGGCAGGGTCGTCAACAGGTAGGCAGGCAAAGTACAGGAGGGCTAGGCAAGACAGTGGTCATAGACAGTCCAGGGGTCAGTGCAGAAAGAAATCAGCAAAGTCAGGCAAGCCGGGTCACAGGAACAGAGAATCAGAGTATAGGTTGCTCAGGAACACACACTACACGCTGTAGATCAGATAGCACTTGCTGCAGGGCATGCACAGCAAAAATAGAGCCGTTTGGTGCCATTTCCTGCGCATGCGGTTGAACGCGCGCGGGCACGCGCACATAGCACTAAAAAGGGTCCAGGAATGCAGGATTTCTCTAACATTGCCCCCCCCCAAGGGGCAGCCTCTGGATGCCCAGCCAGGCCTTCAGATCCGGGTGAGTCCTCCAAAATGACCAGAGAAGTTCCTCTGCATGGACGTGTCCTTCAGGTTCCCAGGAACTTTCTTCCGGTCCATACCCTTTCCACTTGACAAGGTACTGAACCAAACCCCCTCTTCTTCTGCAATCGAGGATGGCCTCAACTTCGTACTCCTCCTCTCCATTCACAAGAACCGGTTCAGGTGGGGCCATGTTCCTTCCGGGGAACTAATCCCTTGTTACGGGTTTGAGCAGGGTGACATGGAATACCGGGTGTACTCGAAACGAAGAGGGCAGGTTCAGTTCGTAAGCCACATTATTGACCTTCCTCTTGACTGGAAAGGGGCCCATGAATTTAGGTCTAAGTTTCCGTGATGGGCACGAGAGCCTTAGGTTCCTGGTGGAAAGCCATATTACTGTTCAAAAATCATCTTCAAAGTGTGTGGAAAAAGCCTATTGCAGCCGCATAGAGCCATATTACTGTTCTAAAATCATCTTCAAAGTGTGTGGGAAAAGCCGATTGCAGCCGCATAAAGTCATATTACTGTTCTAAAATCATCTTCAAAGTGTGTGGGAAAAGCCTATTGCAGCCGCATAGAGCCCTATTACTGTTCTAAAATCATCTACAAAGTGTGTGGGAAAAGCCTATTGCAGCCGCATAGAGCCATATTATTGTTCTAAAATTTAGAACAATAATATGGCTCTCTATGCAGCTGGAAGAACAGTAATATGGCTCTATGCGGCTGGAAGAACAGTAATATGGCTCTATGCCCCTGCAATAGGCTTTTCCCATAGACTTTGGAGATGATTTTAGAACAGTAATATGGCTCTATGCGGATGCAATAGGCTTTTTCCACACACTTTGAAGGTGATTTTAGAACAGTAATATGGCTCTATGCGCCTGCAATAGGCTTTTCCCACACACTGTGAAGATGATTTTAGAACAGTAATATGGCTCTATGCGGCTGCAATCGGCTTTTCCCACACACTGTGAAGATGATTTTAGAACAGTACTATGGCTCTATGTGCCTGCAATAGGCTTTTCCCACACACTGTGAAGATGATTTTAGAACAGTAATATGGCTCTATGCACCTGCAATAGGCTTTTCCCACACACTGTGAAGATGACTTTAGAACAGTAATATGGCTCTATGCGGCTGCAATAGGCTTTTCCCACACACTGTGAAGATGATTTTAGAACAGTAATATGGCTCTATGCGGCTGCAATAGGCTTTTCCCACACACTTTGAAGATGATTTTGGAACAGTAATATGGCTCTATGTGGCTGCAATAGGCTTTTCCCACACACTTTGACGATGATTTTAGAACAGTAATATGGCTCTATGTGGTTGCAATAGGCTTTTCCCACACACTTTGGAGATGATTTTAGAACAGTAATATGGCTCTATGCGCCTGCAATAGACTTTTCCCACACACTTTGGAGATTACTTTAGAACAATAATCTTTCCCTTAAAGCAACAGCTGGAGGCTTTCCCTGTACAACTTGGAGATGATTTTAGAATCTAAAATCATCTCCTAGTTCTACAGGGAGAGGTTCCTACTGTTACTTAAAGGGACAGATTATTGTTTCTTGCACAAAATTAAAAAGTGCATCTACATTGCTGGTTTAAAAAAAAACAAAAAAAAAACAAAAATAAAAAAAACAGTGTTGGCTACCTCCTTCTCCTCCACCGCCACTTTCACCGCCTCCTCAACCTCCAACTCCACATCCACCTCCATTTTTGATTTTTTTTATGTGATTTTAGCTTAAACATTATTTTAAGTTATTTCCCTATGCCCATTTCTTTGTAGGGCACTTGTCCGACCCTTACCCCCATTTTCCTTCCTTTTGCAGACCTCTAGGACTTTCCAGGACTTTGTTACAGCCATTTTTGTGCCTAAAAGTTCGGGTCCCCATTGATTTCAATGGGGTTCGGGGTCCAGGTCAAAGTTCGGGTCAAGTCCGGACCGAACCCAGACTTTGTCCCGAAATTCGGCCGAACCTGCCGAACCCGGACTTCCAGAGGTTCGATCAACTCTATTGTAAACCCCTCGGACGGGGGCAGCTCCACTATAAAGTCCATGGAGAGTTGCAACCATGGGCATTCAGGGATGGCAAGTGGTTTCAGGAGCCCCCAAGTCTTGGTTCTGTCAACTTTGCTGAGAGCACAGATGGGGCAAGCCCTCACATATTACCTGCAATCCTTGTCTGATGATGGCCACCAGAAAGATCTAGAGAGCAGATCTGCCGTCTTGCGCCCACCAAAATGTTCTGCCAGTTTGTGATCGTGGCATAGTTCCAGTACGGCCAGGTGCTGTTCCTTGGGGACAAAGATCTTCACACTGAACCACCATAGCCCGTCTTGAAAGGTCACTCTGGGATCCGGTGAGGTGGGAGACCCAGCAACGGATCGCCTGATCTGAGACAGGAGATCCTCTTGGACCAACAGAAAGCTGCGTGGCCAGGAGTATAGTATCGGGTGGCGGAGAGTTCCCGGTTCCAAGAACATTCGCAACAGGGCATCTGGCTTCACGTTTTTTGACCCAGGCCTGTAGGTAATATGCAGCTGGAAGTGGGAGAAAAAGAGAGCCCATCTGGCCTGATGGGGCTTGAGTCTTTTGGTGGTGTGCAAGTACTCCAGGTTTTCATGATCAGTAAAAACAAAGACTGGGTGCACGGCTCCTTCCAGCAGATACTGCCATTCCTGGAGAGCAGATTTTATAGCAAGAAGCTCCCTGTCTCCCACATCGTAGTTGCGTTCCGGGGGTGTTAGTTTCCGGGAGTAGTAGGCAATAGGGTGCAGTGTGGCTTTTGGTACCAATCTTTGCGAGAGGAACGCACTGACTGCCGTTTCGGAGGCATCCACCTCCAGTATGTAGGGCTGAGTAAGGTCCGGGTGCTTGAGAATTGGGGCAGAGGTGAAGAGCTCTTTCAGCTGCTGAAAGGCTACTTGGGCTTCTGGAGTCCAGTGATAGCGGGAAATTTCTTTTGTCATCTGGGTGATGGGGGCGATCACAGCTGAGAACCACTTGATGAACTTCTGCTAAAAATTAGCAAAACCGACAAAACGTTGCACCACTTTCTTGTCAGTGGGTGCCGGCCAATTTACTATTGCAGCGACCTTCTGGGGGTCCATTGTGATGCCCGAAACTGAGAGGATAAACCCCAGAAAAGAAATGCTGGAGCACTCGAACGCGCACTTCTCCGCTTTAGCATAGAGGCCATGCTGGCGAAGGCGGCTTAGCACGCTTTTGACATGGGTTCGGTGCTCCTCCAGGGAAGGGGAGAAGATGAGAATATCATCTAAATACACCACCACAAACAGGTCAAGGAAGTCCCGGAACATATCGTTAACAAGGTGCTGAAAGGTGGCTGGTGCATTACAGAGTCCAAACGGCATGACTAAATACTCATAGTGGCCGAACCGGGTTCGGAAGGCCATTTTCCATTCATCCCCTTCCCTGATCCTAATGAGATTATATGCTCCACGTAGATCCAGTTTAGAGAACATGGCGGCGGATCCAAGCCATTAAAACAACTCCGGAACTAATGGAAGAGGGTACCGGTTCTTTACTGTGAGTTTGCTGAGATCCCTGTAGTCAATACAGGGCCTCAATGACTTGTCCTTTTTTTCAACAAAAGAAGATCCCGGACCCGGCAGGGGACGTGGAGGACCGGATGAATCCTTTCTCCAGATTCTCATCCAGGTAGGACTTGCGCTGCCAACTCTTTTTCTGAGAGGGGGTAGATTCTGCCGAATGGTTCCACCTCTGTTCCAGGAAGCAACTCTATAAGGCAGTCGTAGGGACGGTGTGGCGGCAGGGCATCTGCCCCTTTCTTGCTGAACACATCAAGAAAGTCATGGTACTCGGCAGGGACCGCAGGGTGGACTTTCGAGTCTGGGTCAGAGTCCGGGCAGGAGGCTGCTTGGAGGGATCCAGCCGGAGGTGGGAAGCAGTGGTGCTGGCAATAAGTTGAGAGAAATTGAACGCTGCCAGTGACCCAGTTGATGTGGGGGCTGTGTGCCCGAAGCCAGTGGAGTCCAAGGATGACTGGGGACAGTGGAGACGTGAGAGTTGGGCATTGTGGCCCGTCTGGCTGTGGTACAGAAGGAAGCTCGGAGTAGAAGGAGTACGTGGGGGTGCCAGACCTTTCGGTACAATGTTCCCCCAGGCGGCGGTCGATTTGGATGGCCAAATTGATCAAAGCATCCAGGGTTGGAGGTACGCCCACACAAGCCAATTCATCCTTCAGGGACTCGGACAGCCCCAGTCAGAACTGAGATTGAAGAGCCGTATCATTCCATGTGGTGTCAGCGTTCCAGCGCCGCAACTCTGCCACATAGTCCTCAGCAGGGCGGTGGCCTTGCTGGAGGGCATGGAGTGCGGCCTCTGCAGAGGTGGCTAGATGCGGGTCCTCATAAACTCTGGTCATAGCCTGGAAGAACCGGGCAAGGCTTGTGGTCTCGGGAGCGCTCCTGGAGGCGGTGAGCCAGGGCCTGTGGCTCACCTAGGAGGAGGGAGATGACCAAACCCACTTTGGTACTTTCCTGAGAGAAGACACTGGGTTGCAGAGAGAAGAAAAGTTCACAGGAACAGCGAAAAGCCTGAAATTTCTCACGGTCCCCTGCAAACCGTTCAGGCAAAGGTACTTCTGGCTCCATGGGTGCTGTGATGAAGGTGTGCTGGGGGATCTCCCAGACTTGATCCTCCAGCCGGAGGTAGCCAGAGTGCAGATCCCTCACCGCTTGGGCAAGGCTGGTCACCTGCTCACACAGTTCCTTCGTAAGGGAGGCCCCCTGTGCAGACTCAGGCATGGCTGTCTGATACTGTCACGTACCTGTTGGCTGAGTCTGACTTATGCAGTGGGTAACCTCCCTTACTACCCTGACTCGGGAACCCCTGGTAGAGTAGACAGGTGGCTCGGAAGTGCAGGATGGCACGAGGGTCAGACTGGATCACTGGTGTTGGTAGAAGTCCATTGGTGCACTCGTGCACTTGAAGAGTGGTCGTACAGGCTGGGTCGTAGAACAGGCTGGCAGTGCGGTACAAGAGGAGCAGGCAGATGGATGGTCAGGTTCAGGCAGGGTCGTCAACAGGCAGGCAGGCAAAGTACAGGAGGGCTAGGCAAGAGAGTGGTCGTAGACAGTCCAGGGGTCGGTGCAGGCAGAAATCAGCAAAGTCAGGCAAGCCGGGTCACAGGAACAGAGAATCAGAGTATAGGTTGCTCAGGAACACACACTACATGCTGTAGATCAGACAGCACTTGCTGCAGGGCGTGCACAGCAGAAATAGAGCCATTTGGCGCCATTTCCTGCGTGCGCGTGAACGCGCACGGGCACGCGCGTGAACACGCGCGAACGCTCACGTAGCACTAAAAAAGGTCCAGGAATGCAGGTTTTCTCTAACAACTGTCCTAGGCAGGAAGGGGGGAAGGTGCCTGATATTGAAGTGGTTAAGGTTGCACATATAAGAGAAACAGTCTTGACAGGCTCTGGGGAGGTAGTTAAAGTGATTGTAAAGTCTTGTTTTTTTCTTAAATAACAAACATGTTATACTTACCTGCTCTATGCAGTTGGTTTTGCACAGAGCAGCCCTGATTCTCCTCTTTTCGTGTCCCTGCTTGTGGCCCCTCCCCCTGTCGAATGCCCCCACAACAAGCAGCTTGCTATGGGGGCACCTGAGCCGAGCTGCAACTCCGTGTGTCCATTCAGACACGGAGCTGCCGTTCAGTCCTGACCTATCTATCTCCTGATTGGCTAACTGACTTTGATTGGCAGCCGCAGGAGCCAATGGTGCCACTGGTGTGTCTCAGTCAATCAGGAGGCAGAGTCTCGGACAGCCAAGGGACTCGTGGACGTCGCTGGACAGAGAGGAGGCTCAGGTGAGTATTAGGGGGTGCTGGGGCAGCTGCTGCACACAGAAGGTTTTTTTTTATCTTAATGCATAGAATGCATTATGGAAAGAAAAACATTCTGCCTTTACAACTCCTATAAGTGGCAGACAAAACCTTTCTCACCTTACCCTTCCAGGCACAAAGGAACCACTTACCTGCGATTGCTGCTAAGGCACAACTTTTGATTCTCTTCCTCCAAAGCAGACACTTTAATTTAATAGTGCTTTTAATTTAATGTGCAATTTGTATCCTCCTCAGTAAGGGAGCAGACCAGCCATTTTCTTACTAGTGCCCATCATTACCTTTTTTTTCTCCTTTTCCTCCTATTCCTTTATAGTGCTGTTTGTGCGCCCTTTTCATCTCCTCCTCTCTTTAGGAGTGCATGACAGCCACATTTTTTAAGTGCTGTTAAAACATCAATTTCATCCTCTATCTGCACATAGACCACAATACCTCTGCCAATGTTTACAAAACATTAATTCGTGCTTCCTGTATCTCCCTTTCTTCTTCCTCAAGATCAGCCGCATTTCTGCACATGTGCCTCCCCCCCCCCCCCTCCTTAAAGCCATGAAGCAGCTACTTGCCTTTATAGTGCTGCACATGTGTCTTTTTTTCCACTTTCTACTCTTCAGCTTATCACACCACACACTGCTATCCCCATGGCTAGTACATAAATCACTGCACTGTTGCTGGAGCATTTTAAAAATCTTCAAATCACCTTCATGTGCAGTGTCTTCACTTCAGTGCCAGATAGTCAGCTGCCATTATTTTGGCCAGAGGACCATATGGCAGCCAATATGACTTTGCACAGAAAGCCTTCCCAAACCTCCATCAGCATATAGAATGCCATGTGGCAGCAGGAGACAGAGAAGAAATATGAAGATGAAGAGGGCTTTATGTATTGGTAGTAAGGAGCAGGAGGAGGGTTAGGGTGCTGGCAATGAGGAGAAGGAAAGAATTTTCGTCAGGCTTTAAGGAGTATGTGG
This sequence comes from Glandirana rugosa, assembly GCA_018402905.1. NCBI lineage: Eukaryota > Metazoa > Chordata > Amphibia > Anura > Ranidae > Glandirana > Glandirana rugosa. The sequence goes on along the minus strand of BLSH010271154.1, from coordinate 470,163 downwards.
CACTTTCAGGAAATGCTGCAACAAGCTCTCTTCCTGATGGTGGCAGGATATCCTTGCACTGGTGGTGTAGGTTCAAGGAAAAACCTACAGCCATAGGCTGTCTGCCCTTACACAACACAGGGCAAATGACAGGCAGCAGAAAATAGAGGGCGGAAAACCTCAAGCCAGGGGAAAGACCAGACAGCATCAACGTTTAGTGCATAATCCTAAGGTCACAGGCTGCTTGACTAGCTCCTTTATTACAAAAAAGGATGGTATTTTTAATATTTTAGATGGCCACTAAAAGTTGCAGCTATTCTGAGCTAACATGATAAGTCACTGTATTTTTTCAATTGAATTTGCCTGTAATAATTAGATGGTGCTCCCTAGTGAGGAATACTGAGTATTTGTAACATCAGAAGCACTTTGTTATTGCATGAAAGGTTTTCCATGAAGAAGAGAATTGGTGATGGGATAGGTACTAACCCTTCCCTGTAGATTTTAACTGCACGTGTCACAGTTAAAGTGATTGTAAAGGATTACCTTATAAAACAACCCATTCAATGTAAAATAGAAATGAAAAGCAAAACATTTTTGTATAGATATAAAAAACATTATAAACACCTTTTCCCCCCTTTTTTGTAAGTGATCAAATTCCCTCTGTTCTTAGCTTCATATGAGCTGAGGGAGGATAAATAGCAGCACACGAACTTCCCAGTGAATGGCTGTACTGTGGTGGTATGTTAGGACAAGTCTGATCAATGGAGGAGAGTACACTGAGTTCCCAGCATAGCTGGAGAACTGACCACGGTCTGCTTAGTGTGGTCGCTTTTTAATGGTTACATAGTTAGCCAGGCTGAAAAAAGTCCATCCAGTTCAACCAATAAAACAAAATAATAAATTGAAAAAAATAAATATATATATATATATATATATATATATAAAACCATACAATCCCATATACACAATCCAATCCTTCACCCACAGTTCATCCAGAGGAAGGCAAAAAACACCAGCAAAGCATGATCCAATTTGCTATAGTGGGGAAAAAATTCCTTCCTGATCCCCCAAGAGGCAATTGGATATTCCCTGGATCAACTTTACCTATACATTTTAGTAGCCAGTTATGTTATGGACATTTAGGAAAGAATCCAGGCCTTTTTTAATCTACGGTGCTGGCCAGAACCACCTCTGGAGGGAGTCTATTCCACATTTTTACAGCTCTTACTGTGAAGAAACCTTTACCTATTTGGAGATGAAATCTTTTTTCCTCTAGACGTAAAGAGTGCCCCCTTGTCCTTTGTGATGACCTTAAACTAAATAACTCAACACCAAGTTCACTATATGGACCACTTATGTATTTGTACTTGTTCTTGATCATATCCCCCTTAATCTCCTCTTCTCAAGAGAGAATAAATTAAGTTCCTCTAATCTTTCCTCATAGCTGAGTTCCTCCATGCCTCTTATTAGTTTGGTTGCCCTTCTCTGCACTTTCTCCAGTTCCCCGATATCCTTTTTAAGAACTGGTGCCCAAAACTGAACTGCATATTCCAGGGTCTCACTAATGATTTGTACAGGGGCAAAATGAAGGTCTCTCTCTCTCTCTGGAGTCCATACCTCTCTTAATACAAGAAAGAATTAAGCTCCCCATTATTAAGTTTATGATCTACCAAAACCCCCAGATCCTTCTCCACTATGGCTTCCCCCAGTTGTACTCCCCCTAGTTTGTATGATGCATGCATATTCTTAACCCCCAAGTGCATAACTTTACATTTATCTGCATTAAACCTCATTTGCCACATAGTCGTCCAATTAAACAGTGCATTGAGGTCTGCTTCTAAGTTGGAGACGTTATTACATGGCATAGCTTGGTGTTATCTGCAAACACTAAATTGTTACTTTTCATCCCAGACCCTATATCATTTATAAATATATTGAAAAGTAAGGGCCCCGACTCTGAACCTTGGGGTACACCATTCAGAGTATGAATCATTAACCACTACTCTCTGAATTCTGTCTTTTAGCCAGTTTTCTATCCATTTACAAACTGATCTTTCCAAGCCTGTAGACTTTACCTTACACATTAGCCTTTTGTGGGGAATTGTGTCAAGCACTTTAGCAAAATATAAGTTTACCACAGGAAAGTAAGGGGACTAGCAGGAACATTAGGGATTTCACATAACTGAAGAAACATAAAGAGAACAGGAAACCTCTTCAAACAAGTACACAGTATAGCAGGCACATATCCGGAAAATTGCTCTATATTGCAAAACCCATGATGATATCCTGAAATATTACACGTGGGTGCAATAACAAACACCTGTCCATCCCAAAACATATTCAGTTATTCTAAAATTGTTTCTACTTCTCATTGTCTTCCTGCAACTTAATCATTGTCACCAGGATGGCAGATGAGAGGGGAGAGAAGAAAGTAGCATCTGCAAAAGAAAAGAATCAGTGACTATGATTAATATACAGTTCAGCAGCCAAATACTGCAAGCATTTTCACAGTGAATATAAAGTTGTTGTCACTTACCATCTACAATCCTATTCCCTGTTTTCTCATATGTTTGATTGTTAAATTTAAAACAGCAAACTTTTGTTAAAAATTTGTGAATGAGTAAACAAAATAATGGAAAAACAAATTTAAAAGGTTGTCTAAAATAGGTCTAAAAGAGGTATGCTGTGAGAGAAATATGGAACTGTCTTTGCCAGACTCTTTATGAAAATGTTAGCTTCATAGCTGTTTACCTGACATGCTAAATTCAATTCTCAGAGAGTTACTGCCCCTTTATAGGTACAGTGCCTTGAAAAAGTATTCATACCCCCTGAAATCTTGCACATTTTGTCATGTTACAACCAAAAACGTAAAGCTAATTTATTGGGATTTTATGTAATAGACCAACACAGAGTGGCACATAATTGTGAAATGGAAGGAAAATTATAAATTTGTTTATAAATAAATATGTGAAAAGTGTGGCCTGCATTTGTATTCAGCCCCCCTGAGTCAATGCTAGAACCACCTTTCGCTGCAATTATAGCTGCAAGTTTTTTGGGTGTAGCGGCCTCTACCATAGGTAGGTGCTTAGAGGTAGGTTTTTGTTTAGAGTAGGTCAATTTAGTCAGGCCTGACAGAGTCAGGACTGATTGTTTTGATTCTGGGCAGGGGAGTGGCCCAGGGAGAGCTGGAGACTGCAGGAAGCAACACCCCTTGGTTACCCCCTCCCCTCTTCTTCAGAAAGTTCTGGAAACGGGGATGAGAAGAGGAGTTGAGGCTTTCTGAAATAAGTTAAGGAACCCTGACCAATCCCCAACCTGGATTTGTCAGGGGGCAAGCCTCCTTAAATATTGTGGTCTTCCCAGTGGGGGGAGGAGAAGTTTGAGTGGAAGTGACGGTGATGTAGTGTGAAGGCTGTCAAGGGCTGAGGGAGCCCCTACTCTCGGGGGATGACTTCGGCCTGGGAAAGCTTGGGTGCAGCCAGGAGGAGAGAGAGATCCTGTAGAAGAGGCACAAGGGAGAGCAGAAGAGGACAGCAGGAGTGAGAACACTACAGAGAGATCTCTTGGAGGAACTACAAGTAACAGTGAGTGGCACAGCCCAAGGGAGTATATGCACAAGACAGATTGGAAAGAAGACTGTCTGGAGAAGGTGCAGGAGGAAAATGGGGTCTGGGGTCATGGACAGTGTGCGGATGGGCTGGGGGTTGTAGTCCATCGTTGGCTAGCTAGCACCAACTAAATGACTTTGCTACACAGGGGAACCTCAACCCCTATGCTCACAAAGTGTGGTCTAAAGGCCTGATAAATCTACATTAGGTCTCACATGTGCTAGCTAGTTTGGAGGCTGGTAAATTTCCTTCTAGGCCTCATCAGTGGAACTAAGAAGTGTGCAGGAGGGAGGAACAAGGAGTTTGCATTGAAGTAAGAAGTGTGCTGGAGTGAAGTGGAGGAGTTGTATATACTGGATAGTGTATATACTGGTCCCATGCACAGAACTGTTTGATCTTTGGGCACCCTATAACTACCCCAATCCCTATCCAAGTTCAAGCCCCAAATAAAAACAACAAAAACAAAGAGCAAGCCTGTTTTCTGATTCTGGACGCCAGTAGGAGTATGATCGAGGGCAGTTGTGGGCAGGTAAACCACATCAACCAGCCACCCCTAAGGGGGCCATTGACTACATGGGTATGTCTCTACCACCTTTTCACATCTAGAAAGTGACATGTTTGCCCATTCTTCTTTGCAAAATAGCTCAAGCTCTGTCAGATTGAATGGAAAGCATCCGTGAACAGCAATTTTCAAGTCTTGCCACAGATTCTCAATTGGATTTAGATCTGGAGTTTGACTGGGCCATTCTAACACATGAATATGCTTTGATCTAAACCATTCCATTGTAGCTCTGGCTGTATGTTTAGGGTCATTGTCCTGCTGGAAGATGAACTTCCGGACAAGTCTCAAGTCTTTTGCAGATTCTAACAGGTTTATTTCTAAGATTGTCCTGTATTTGGCTCCATTCATCTTTCCATAAACTTTGACCAGCTTCCCTGTCCCTGCTGAAGAAAAGGCAGCATCACAATATGATGCTGTCATCACCATTCATTTCTAGAGTTGAGCGAACCCGGACTGTAAAGTCCGGGTTCGGGTCCGGGGTTCTGGTAATTTTAATGAAAAATCTTAAAAATGCTGTAAAAAAGCCCAGGAAGGTCCTAGAGGAGCGAGTTGAGATCTTTACTTACCACTACTGTCGTAGTATAACACTACGACGGAAAAGAAGTCGTCCCTGTCCCTTCGACCAGTTTCAAATACCTTTCTACTTACCTCGGTTTATGTCCTGTTAGAATCTTTATTTGGACAATCTTAGACGTTTTCTGAACTCTGAACAGGCCTTCAAGTAGAAGGTCGTCCTGTTACTGGGATTTGTATGTCGGTCTCGATGTTACCTTACCAAATCTAGTTTCGTATAAGTACACAATCTTACCGGGTCAGTTTGAGGTCTAGATTTAGGTTAACTCTTAGACACCGTTCTGAACTTTTAACG
>BLSH010271154.1:448568-463014 GCA_018402905.1 Glandirana rugosa | reverse complement strand
GAAGAGATGTGCAATGTTTGACGGTTTCATTTAAAGTGATACACACATTTTAAAAAGAAGTGTGAATAAAAAATGTGGAATGATTGACGGTTTGATTTAAAGTGACACACACACACTTGAAATAATTGTGCAGAAGAGATGTGCAATGTTTGACGGTTTCATTTAAAGTGATACACACATTTTAAAAAGAAGTGTGAATAAAAGATGTGCAATGATTGACGGTTTGATTTAAAGTGACACACATACTTGAAATACTTGTGCAGAAGAGATGTGCACTGATTCCCGGTTTCATTTAAAGTGATACACACATTTTGCAGAACAGTGATATGGGTACTCCCGGCTTATTTATACTTTTTTGACACAGTTTGAAGATGATTTTACAACAGTTCTATGGCCTTTGTCCCGAAGTTCGGCCATCCAGCAGAACCCGGACTTCTAGAAGTTCGCTCAACTCTATTCATTTCATGATGGGGATGGTGTGTTCAGGGTGATATGCAGTGTTGGTTTTCTTTTAACAATGGCTTTCTTTTTGCCACTCTTCCATAAAGGCCAGATTTGTGGAGTGCACAACTAATAGTTGTCCTGTGGACAGATTCTCCAACCTGAGCTGCGGATCTCTGCAACTCCTCCAGAGTTACCATGAACATATTGGCTCATTGGCTGCTTCTCTGATTAATGCTCTCCTTGCCCGGCCTGTCAGTTTAGGTGGACAGCCATGTCTTGGTAGGTTTGCAGTTGTGCCATACTCTTTTCATTTTTGGATGATAGATTGAACAGTGCTCTGTAAAATGTTCAAAGCTTGTGATATTTTTTTATTACATAACCTTGTCTCCATACATTTATCCCTGACCTGCGTGCTGTGTTCCTTGGCCTTCATGATGCTGTTTTTTCACTAAGGTGGTTCTCTAACAAACCTCTAAGGCGTTCACAGAACAGCTGTATTTATACTAAGATTAAATTACATACAGGTGGACTCTATTTACTAATTAGGTGACTTCTGAAGGCAGTTGGTTGCACTAGATTTTAGTTAGGGGTATCAGAGTTTGGGGGGCTGAATACAAATGCACGCTGCACTTTTCATATATTTGTAAAACATGTTGAAAACCATTTATCATTTTCCTTCCACTTCACAAGTATGTGCCACTTTGTGTTGGTCTATCACATACAATTCCAATAAAATACATTTACACTTTTGGTTGTAACATGACAAAATGCGGAAAATTGCAAGGGGTATGAATACCTTTTCAAGGCACTGTATGTACTGTAGATTGATAAGTCAGAGAAACATCAGAATTGCCAAAGGCAAAGTGTCATTGTAACAAATGGGCAATTTTCAGAAGCAGTGCTCAGCAATGGCCTGTGTGTGCGCTCTTAGCATATTTCCTTTTACTTGAGGCAACTACATCACAGGCCGGCTTCACAAAATCACACTGAGGCAACGCGTGTTTTTGCACATGATATCGCAATGCATGGTAAAGCACCATGTACACATTTGTCAATTTTGGTACTATTTATTTTAAATGCCACCCCAATTCACTAAAGCAATGCACCTGTTTGCAATGCACTACAATTACGTTGAGGGCTGCCTTAATACCATGTATATTGAAATGTAATGTAACACAGCACATATATGTGAAGCCAGCTTTACAAAAAACATTTGTGTCGAATATAAAAGCACCATAAGCACTTTGGTATGTGCGTTTTTAAAGTGAAAAGAGGCAACCGAAAAAATTCTAGATTCCAAAAATTGATCATCGTTTTCCCACCCTTCGTATGGAGAAACACATCATATTTTGTCAAGCAATGTTTTTAATTATATATCTAAATTCTACATTGTGCTTCTGTCCTAAATTTGATTTTAAATTTAAATGACTTAAAACTGTAAGCATGATTAAGGGTATGGGTCCATTCACACAGGGTGCTTTTTTGCGGGCCTCATGCAGGTTTGTGTTTTCCAGGTACAGGGATGCACAAATATTGCATGCATCCCTGTGCTGGCATCCCATTCATTTCTACTGGGATGTCTGGCTGCACAGCCAATGTTTTCCTAATATGACATATAGTTGAATGTGGATACAGACTACACCCTGTATGTGTTTTGGGACCCACACCCACACTCACCCACATGTTATGTTAGGACACATCGGCTGTGCAGCCACGTGTCCCAATAGGAATGTGCACAACAACTATACATCCATGTCACGGATAATACAGGCCTGAATGGAGCGAGCTTTTAAAGTGCCCCGTTTGAATGGACCCTAAAGGAGGATCTCAAAGAGGTTTTAGTAAACTATTTGTATTTTTACATGCAAGAGAAAGGCATTTACAGAAATACAACAAACTTTATATTTCGTGTCTCTTTATTTATAAGGCTGGCATATTTTCCAAAATGTAGGAATTCTAAAGTAGGTCATAGACATGTTGTGGTCATCAGAAGCTATGTTATATGTTATTATTTATTTGAGCACACCATATTTTATTTAGAGCTCATACAGATTTAAAAAAAAACACATTTTTTTAAAAAAAATTTTTTAAATAAACTTACTTTTGTACTAGAAATGTGTACTGCTTCATTTGTAAATCCCAAGGTTTGCATCAATTAAACTAAATATTTCAAACAATCCTTGATTCATACAAATAGCTGTCAGTCTAAACCGTTTTCAGTGGTTTTAGACATGTAATGTCTAAGTGTAGTTTGCTGCATAATGCACTTCACAATTGGTGTCATTTATTGTAAATAGATTCTCTTTTAACTATAAATATTCATCTATAGAGTATGAACTATAAAGATTAGATTAGATTGAAAAAAATGTTACTGCTTTGAGGAATGAATTACAACTGCCATTCCCATTTACTTGTGTTGTAATGTACTATTTATATAGGTTTATACTAATACTTGTTGACTAAATTACACCGCATACACATTATGAAATATTCTTGATGTTTGTTATCATATTATTAATTTGCTTGGATACTCCCAATCTATGCATTGCAGTATAATTTATGAACTGTTTTAGTTCAGCAAGCAAATCATAAACCCATACAAAACATTTCCTTCTATCTATTGCAAATATCTTCATCCAGTTCACAGCCTTTAATTTGTAATAATTTAGTAACATTTATTTTTTTGCTTGTGGTGATTAGGTAAAACCAAAATAGGGATGTTTGATCTAACATAATTAACCTTTAGGGTAATGGAATAAAAACTCTCACTGTTTTAGCTTTTTAATATGCTCTGATCCATGTATTTTAGGTCTAGATACATGATTCATAGAATTTATAGATTTTTCACAGAGTAAGGAAGGGTTTAATAGTTGGAAATGCTGAATAAGGACACTAGTCCTTCCAGTTCAACCTGTGTACTTGGTGTATGTGTGTTCATGTCGATAATTATTTCCCATATGTCTGTCAATTGTGTTCACTAAGATGCATGTCCAAGAGTCTTTTAATACTATCAATATTTCATTCTGACACCACCGATTGTGGAAGAAAGTTCTACTTCTTTATCACCCTGACAGTGAAAAACTCCCTACGTAAGGTTAAACCGCTTCTTCTCCAATCTCATTGAGTGGCCCTGTGTCTTCTTACGCTCCCTGAGACTGAATAGTTTCCTACCTATGCTGGGATCACCATTGAGATATTTGGCTATCACTATCATATCTCCTCTCAAGCATCTCTTCTCCAGGGAGAATACATTTAGTGCTTGTAGTCATTCCTCGTAATTGAGATCCTCCAGTTCCCTTATTCATTTTGTTCCCCCCTCTCTGGACTCTCTCCAGTTCCTGCACATCCTTTCTGAGGATTGGTGACCTCAGAGAACCTTTGTTGTGTTTTTATATGTGGTCTAGGTCCAATTTGGAGAGATTTCTTGTGATTCCCTGTCAGGACAAAAAGTGATGAGAAATCTATCCAGATTGTTTAGTACAATGGGAAGGTTTTAGAAAAAACTCTACGATTAAGTAAGGACATGAGCGATAAGAAAGCAGATAGTAAGAATCAAATACTAAGGAAGTAAAATATGGAGAAGAATGCTAAAGAGAAGCTGAACTGTGAGAGAGCAGCTGCTAGCTAGGTCTGAGAGGTCCAATGAGGGCTTTTAAAGATGATTATGTTTATATGTATATGTTTGCACTACTTGTTTTAGAGAATAAAAGAAAGTGGCAGTGGTGAGGAATAGGTTAAGAGTTATTGTTCTTATTTTCCATCCAGGCGGTACCTTTTCAACAGCATGGTAGGTAGTGGTAAACTGGGTAACTAAGTTCAAGGCTAAAATTAATTTGCCATAGTAATGAGACTAATGCCTCAGTAAATGAGGACATAGTGCAAGGAGGTCACAAAAAAGTGGAGAGCTAAACTGCAAAGACTTTAGTGAGTGTGTAACGTTTAGCAATATCTAAAAAAAAAATAGCAGAGATAACAATATTACTTTGAGACAACTGCTAGAATTTGCTTCACCATTTGATATTTCATAAGTAAATGTTAAAAACAAAGAGCTTGTATCACTATTTTCATCTTGTGTAAGTGTGCCCAACACAATACACAAATTAATATTCTTTACGAAATGCTTTTAGATATTTAACTTATTTCTTCTATATGTAAATTAAAAATCATATTGTCTTCTAAAGAAGTGAAGTGTAATCCACCAATTCCATTGCTGTCAGCAGCTTTCCACTTTCCTACTGTAAAATCCAATTATTTTCTGTCAAAGCTACACCAAACTGCATAAAACATACCTCTAAAATGCCATTTTCAGTTTATCTTATTATCTTCTTTGCATTACAAATAATTACATTGCTTAGATTGTAAGCTCACAGGAGCAGGGCCCCTCTAACCCTCTTGTTCTGAATTGTACTACTGCTGTATTGTCTCCCTTTCTATTGTAAAGCACTGCACAAACTGTCGGCGCTTTATAAATCCTGTATAATAATAATAATATTGCAACTTGCTATTTATAAGTGGCTGCCTAAAAATGTTGTCGGGGTGCACTTTTCTGGTGCGTTAACACGGGCATAATAAATTGTATTAATGCATTGCATTAATGCAGTCAATTCATTTTAAATGGGCTGCTAACACACCCCAGCATGGTTAAAACTGCTCTAACTCTTTTTCAGGAACACAACGCATGGCAATGCACAGTCATGCACTACAACCCAAGTGTGTTGTCTTAGTGTGTTTGGGTGCTATTTTATATAATTGGCAGCACCAAAACACGTAATATGCAGTACCACAGCACAATGGTATGAACCTGACCTTAGTAATATAATGTCACCTTATAAATTATTATTCTTTATTACATTTCATGAGAAATGACCTCAGAGGGCACTGGGAGGAAGAGATATTGGTGTTCATTTACTGAATGCAAGTTGACTATGCACTTTAAAAAATGCAGTTGCACTCTGCAAGTGCAATTACTCCAGAGCTTAGTAAATGAGGTGAAGTTTCACTTTGCAAAGAATACCCAATCACCTGCAAGCAAAATACAAAAAGCAGCATTTTTGCTTGCACGTGATTGGATGATGGAAGTCAGCAGAGCTTCTGCTCATTTACTAGGCTTTGGAGCAACTGCACTTTGCAAAGTGCACAGTCTATTTGTCTTTAGTAAATCAACCCCATTGCACCATCCAGGTTGTTCTCTGGAAAAGTTGTATTGAGAAAAAAAGCTTAGGAACTGTTGGCCAGGTGGCTAAATGCATAAGAAAGACAGTAGGGGTGTACTTCTTGTTCCGGGTAACTCCTCTTTTCTCTTTCTCTCTCAGTCTGACTCTCTCTGCCAATCACAGTTGAACTTTCAAAGCTTGAATTGGAAGCTGTAAGAAAAAGACACCATCATTTAATGTCCTGGTGACAATGATAAGACAACAATAAAAACACGATGGAAGTCCTAACCATTCTACAATCTAGCCAAGAAAAAAAGTAGATGCTAATGACATAAGTGTCAACAAGCAGTTATAGTGGCACCCCACCTACATATTCATGCTGCTTTCACAGTCATAACAATGTATCTTGAAATCCTCAGTCCTATTTTACACATTATCATTAGTTGTATAATAACTCTCTATATTAAACATGTGTATTTGCTTGATATGCCTTACCTGAAATCTGCCAATACAAACTATTGAAAATTAAAATGACTCCTAATTTCTGGTCATTTAATTTTTGATCCTTCCAGTGCTTGTGGGAATCCTGGATTTTCTGTGGAGGGCCATCAACAACAACACAGTGCTGTTGAAATTGCAGCAGAATTGTCAGTCCTTCATTGTGAGTCTGTGCAGTATTTGCAGTGTTGACATCATCAGGATGGGTTCCCACACCCTAGAGGCTTTCCCAGCTAGATATGTGCAGAAAAAAAACATTTGTTTAGTTTCATTTGTCATTTAGATAATTTAGTTTAGTCAAAATTCTTAAATTAGTTTAATTTGATTTCAAAATTTATTTGGTTTTCAAATTCGATTTGAATTTTTTGAATTTAGTCGAATTGAATTAAATTAGGCCAAATTTGGAAAATTACATTCGGCATTCCAATTCAAATTTCATCTATTCAAAATTAGAATTTCGAAAGACGGTTATATTCTTTTTATTTTATTTGATTATATTCTATTCTGTTGTTTTTTTATTCAATTTTTTTCTATTCTATTCTCTTATTTTCTATTCTTTCTAATCTCTTCTATTGTATTCAAATGTATTCTATTTGAAATTCGAATTCCAGAAGACAGTTAAATTCATTCTATTCTATTTTATTATAATGTTTTTTCTTTTTGCGTCTATTCTATTCTTTTCTATTCTATTATATTCTATTCCCTTATTTTCTATTCGATTCTATACAAATTCAAATTTATTCTATTTGAAATTTGAATTTTGGAAGATGGCGATATTCTTTTTATTTTATCCTATTGCATTCTATTGAATTATATGCTATTGTTTTTTCTATTCTATTTTATTCTAATATTTTCTATTCTATTCTAATCTATTCTACTCAAATTTGAATTTATTATTTTCAAAATGTCAATTTCGGAAGACGATTACATTCTATTCTATTTTATTCTATTCTATTGCTTTTTTCAATTCTATTCTTTTCTATTCTTTTATTTTCTACTCTATTCTATTCTCAAATTTGAATTTATTCTATTTCAAAATTTGAATTTCGGAAGATAGTTATATTCTTTCTATTGTATTCGATTCTGTTCTATTTAATTCTATTCTATAGTTTTTTTCAGTTTTATTCTGTTCTATTCTGTTCTAATTTATTCTAATCAAATTTGAATTTATTTTATTCAAAATTAGAATTTCATAAGAAGGATATATTCTATTTTATTCTATTGTTTTTTTTCTATTCTATTCTATTTTATTTTCTAGTCTATTTTTTCTGTTCTGTTATTTTCTATTCTATTCTAATCAAATCTATTTTATATAAATTCAAATTCATTCTATTCAAAATTTGAATTTCAGAAGACAAGTTATATTGTTTCTATTTTATTCTATTTTATTCCATTGTTTATTCTATACTATTCTATTCTATATTAACCAGTTGCTGACCAGCCACCGTCATAATACAGAGGCAGGTTGGCACTGCTGCATGAATCGCGGTAGCTGTACGGCGGCTCGCGCAGTTGCAGTTGTGGACGGAAGTGTGCCCGCAGGTTGGGTGGACTTGCAATCGCCTGTTACAGAGGCAGAACAGGGGACATATGACAGATCTAAAGTTTCCAGTAACCTGGATCTGTCATGCCCCAGCCAGCCCAGCCCCCACAAAGTTAGAACACAGTGAGGGAACACACTTAACAACTTGATTGCCGCCTACAGCTTAACCCCTTCCCTGCCAGTGACATTTACATTTATACAGTAATCAGTGGCTATTTATAGCACCGATCGCTGTATAAATGTCATTGGTCCCAAAAAAGTGTCAAAAGTGTCTGATCTGTCAGCCGAAATATCACAGTCCTGATAAAAATCACAGATTGCCGCCATTACTAGTAAAAAAAAAATGTCATAAAAAATTTTATAAATCTATTCCCATAGTTTGTAGACGCGATAACTTTTGCACAACCCAATCAATGTATGCCAATTGCGATTTTTTTTTACCAAAAATATGTAGAAGAATACATATCGCGTTAAACTGAGGAAAAAAAAAATTTTACATTTTTTTGGATATTTATTATAGCAAAATGTAAAAAATATTGTTTTTTTTTTTTCAAAATTGTTGCTCTTTTTTTGTTTATAGCACAAAAAATAAAATCTGCAGAGGTGATCAAATAGCAACAAAAGAAAGCTCTATTTGTTGGAAAAAGGGGATGTCAATTTTGTTTGGGTACAATGTCGCACGACCATGCAATTGTCAGTTAAAACGACGCAGTGCCAAATTGCAAATAGTGCTCTGGTCAGGAAGGGCTAAATCCTTCCAGGGCTGAAGTGGTTCATTTATTCCTTTCATTTCTATTCTATTTTATTCTATTCTTTTATTTTACATTCTATTCTATTATAGTCTGTTCTTTTCTATTCTATTGCTTTATTTTCTATTATATTTGATTCTATTCTTTTTTTTTCTATTCTGTTCTGTTTTACTTTATTCTATTCCATTATTTTCTATTCTATTTTAGTCTATCTTTGTTTTAGAATTTGATTCAAATTCGATTCAAATTTTGGCAGAATTTCATTTGGTTCAGATTTGTTTAAATTAATTACTATTGTAATTCGTAATTGTAAATTCCGATACATCCGAATTTCCAAATAATGAAACATTTGTCCGAATTTCAAATCGGAATGAAACAAACCACACATGTCTATTGCTGGCTCAAAGACAGAGCTGACACTGACTCCAGGTTGATAGAAGAACAAATTATCCCCACCTCTGAGGCTCACTGTGGTGTTATACAGTGACGTAGGTACTTTATCAAACCCGGCTCAAGCTTGCTGTACACATTGCCCTTATACAAGATGAAGCCTGTCTGAACACGGCCATCTTGCATTAGCAAAATCCCCAATGTAGCCCTAGGCTAACCTGTTACTTAAAATAAACCCTTAGGCTAATGAGCTAAGTTCAACTAATCATTAAACAAACAGAATTCTTATGGGGAAATGTTGTTGTATTTTATTTACCAAAAATCATTAAATATTTAGAGATTATTAAGCATTTATAATTTTGATCTTGCAGTACAATGTATAACTTGAATTACTAGTTAATCTTGCTACCTCTAGTATTACACCGATGGAGCTCTTGTAAATAATTGTCTGGCCAAACAAGCTTTGTGACAGCTGGCATGGCACTATTACTCTTCCTAATTGGTCACAAGAAAGGCCAAAAGAAAGAGTAAGCACTGCCAGTTAATTTTGCCTTTTTTTTTTTATTGGGATTTGTGATTTTATAGATAACTGAAAGCATATTATGTTTTCCCTTTTTTATTGCCCATTCTTAAATTGTACAGCAGAAAAGTTACTGAAAATAGTTCCTTTTTTAAAAGTTTTGATTGAAGAGCTCTTGTGACTCTTTAATGAGCTATATGAGGTGAAATAACATACAAAGTCTCAGCTGCGAGTTAGAAGAAACTTGAAGTGTCCTTAATTAGGTTATTTTGTAATATATGCATAACAGGAGAATTGTAGTATTACCAAGCATATACAGACTTACATTATACTTGCTTTAGCTTTGCATGTTCACAGATGATACTTAAAGCGTTTGTTACCCCACCACACTTACCCCAACTGACTGACATCTCTTACAAGCTTTAACATTTTAATGTCATTTCAAGCTTTTTTTCAACTACCTTGTGATTCTTTTATGAAGGTCCTTCTTTAGGTACCTCTTATTATAGGGTATCAATGCTCTGTTCCTGTCTCTTAACTGTGGGCTTCAAATGGAGACTACAAGTGGCCATTTTAACACACATTACAGAAGCATGGTCCATTGTTGTATCGTCAGGAAACCCACACTAAAAAAATGCCATACACCAATACTCCATACACTGGAGTGCATGTAGGCAGGAAATATCCACAAAGAGGATGCAGTAGTTTGCAACGCTGAGATGCAACAGTGGTTAAAAAAAAAAGTTAATTATGTATTACACAGTGATATAGCAAACTAAGCATCAATCAGTCAGGGTTTACATCTCTTCGCTAGGCATAGAGATTTTTTATAATTCCTGCACGATGCTCCAAAAGAGGGGAGAGGGAGAATGGGAGAGGGAGATTGGAAAAAAACTGAGTTTGGCTTTAAGGGTTTTTTTTATACAATCTAGTTTAGTAATAACAGTGAAAACTCAAGATTTAGATTTTATTGGACATGGTATGCACAATTAAAAAATTACAACAACTATTAGATGAGACCAAAAACATTTGAAAAAACATATTTATTGAAAGCTTGTCACATCTTAAGTCGGCTGTACATGGATCGATATTCATCCTATTCAGCAGGGACAATTGACTCAATCTCTCAATCAGCACAGCCGGAATTAGCTGACGATGCTGATGAGTGTAAGTCTCCCCACTGTTAGAATACAACAACTCAGCGGGAGGGATTCCCTCATCCACGCCAAGTGTGTGAAATGGGGGAATTGAGCCAACTACTGGTTGAACAAAAAAAAAATTATTGAGGTATGGGCAGCCTCAGTCAGTGCACATTCAGATGCTTTATAGAAAACTACACCTGGAAATTTGGTGTATGCACTCTGTAGTCTGTGCTCATGTATCAATGAATATTGCAGGCCCACGGTCAATATTATAAGGAAATGCTAACAAAGGCAGAGCTACACCCCTAAATGCAACATCAAAGTCAAACAAAATAAACTCATACATATATCACAAATTATACAATAAAAAGTGCATCTAATACATAAACAATTCCAACACTGCAATATAAAGTCCAATGTGATAGTGATGTACCCAGATATTACAATAAAAAGTGCATCTCAAGACATCTAATAAATAAATAGTTCCAATACTGCAATATAAAGTCCAGCATGATAATAATATCAACCACCCTTGAAAATATAGTGCTCCAAAGTTAATGCTCCCACCTTTCACGGTGCCCAGAAAAGCATATCATAAATATACCAGAATACCGTCACCCTCTGCATGTGAGTGGTTCAGATAAGTGTGTATGTATCTCCAGACTGCTTCACTCCTTAGCAATACTCAGCATAGCCTCAGAAGTCTGCTCGCAGATAAATATAGAAGGTGTGTATGTTTGTAAAAGAGAAAAGCCCGCAGAATTGAGAATCCTTAAAAACACATTTATTGACATAAAATTGCATTCACATGGTTTATAAGGTCTTGGTGCTTTAAGAAAACAGTTCTGGTTGGCATACAACATAGACAGAGAGAAATCAGTGTGCATTATGACATCACCATGTAGGCCACATCCCTACGCATTTCATCAGAAGCTGACATCCTCAATCTGCCTACATATGGAGATACATACATGCTTATCTTCAACACTCATATGCAGAAGGTCATGATATTCTGGTAAGCTTATAATAAGCTTTTCTGGGCACTGTGAAAGGTGGAAGCATTCACTTAGGAGCACTATAATTTCAAGCATGGTGGATGTTATTATTTTATTGCAGTATACCTTATGGGTGTATATCCAATGGCCAGCTGCTTTCCTAGTGATTCTTGGACTCTTGTTCCCTTAGACCATGTGCATCATACACATAAGTCACAAGAGCAGGAAAAAAACTAACATAGTGTTGAACTGTATAAAAATTGGTCTTTATTAAATAAATAAAATGCTGAGGTCGGTAGCAGGTGCTGTAAAAAAAAACCCAAAAAACAATCTGGCAATTTTTATCAACACATTGCTCAGCCATGAATACAGAATGTTACATTGAAATATTGTATCAATTGTAACTTTCTGTGTTTTTCATCTACAGATCAAAGGAATGCACTTCCTTCTGCAGATGAAGAGAGTAAAAGAAACCTTGACAAGTAAAAAAAAACTTTTTTTTTCTAATTAAATGTTCCTCAGTTGACCCCTTATTAACTCCCTAGTTTACCCTAACCAGCACTGATTAACACCGTATTCTCCTTCTCCATTCAATTGTAATTTTCCTGGTGATTTTTATTTCTCTATTTTATTATTTTTCTGTGTTTGTTTGCTTTGTCCAGTAATATTTTTTACACATTTTACATATATTTACACGTATCACACTGAAAAAGCGCAACATTGAAAAAAACTCCTCACTTTACTTCAATTGTAAATAACTATGCTATGCTTTGTACATATTTTTTGTGTTATTTTAAACAGGACAAATTACAGAATAAAATGCATACTTTTTATGTGCAGCAACACTATTTATGTTTAAACTAACACTGCTCAAAAAAAAAAAAAGAAAAATGCCTTTTGTTTAGTTTTATTATGATTAATTGTCTAAGGCAGGGGTCTCAAACTGGCGGCCCTCCAGCTGTTGCGAAACTACAAGTCCCACGATGCATTGCAAGGATGATAGTTACAAGCGTGACTCCCATAGGCAGAGGCATGATGGGGCTTGTAGTTTTACAACAGCTGGAGGACTGCCAGCTTGAGAACCCTGGTCTAAGGTTTGCTAAAAAAAAAAATATTGTTGCAGGACAATATTCACAAAAAGAAAGCCTTGTTTGTCCTTAAAAAAGCAATGTATGTATTACATTGTTATCTTAAGTAATGACAAAATCATTGCTGAATAAACAGGCTCAGAAGAAATCTGAAAATGCTCTGGTCCATAAGGGGTAAACAGGTGATAGAGCCAAAGTGGATAATATAACTGGATACTTATATTTATAGGTAAAGTTGATTCAGGGAATATCCAGTTGCCTCTTGGACGATTAGGAAGGAATTTTTTGCCCCCTCTGGAGCAAATTGGATCATAAACATAATAATAATAATCAACTTTATTTTATATAGCACCTTTAAGGGTAGCTTCTCAAAGTGCTTTACAAGGAAAACACAAGAAATACACAGGATAATATAAAGGTAAAAAGGGACAATTAAGTGAAAACTTGTCTAAAGAAAAGCATTTTTAGAATTGATTTGAATGAGTTTAGTGTACATAACTCTGTGATGTTCTTTCTAAGTAAATTACAGAGTTTTGGGCATAGTAGGAGTGGAGGGGACACGCAGAAGACCAGAATTTGATGAGCGGAGGTTAGGAGGGGGGGGGGGGGGTAAGTTGATAAAAGTTCAGAGAGATAATGGGGTGCCAAGCCATGAAGTGCCTTATGGGCGAGCAAGAGGATCTTAAAGTCTATGCAAAACCGGATGGGAAGGCAGTGGCAGGACTAGATAGATAGAGGTAATATGATCACTTGTACCAGACCTTGTCAGGATTACATATTGAAGTTGATTAATAGTGGATTTAGGTACAAGAGCTTTGCAGTAGTCAAGTCAGGAGAACACAAATGTATGAATAAGTTTTTCAGCTAAAGTGTATGCTAGCATAGGACACAGCCGAGCAATGTCTCTCAAGTGGAAAAAAAATGTCCTGACTTGTACAACAAAGATTAAATTAGCATCAAATATCACCCCTAGAGTTTTCAATTTACACTGGAGCTTAAGTACAGTGCCATCAATGGATAAGCTGTTGGGACTGGCGTTACTAAATTGATGGGGGTGGCAATAAGCATGGCTTCAGTCTTGTCACACTTTAATCGAAGGAAATTATGGGCCATCCGAGTTTTTATATCACAAATACCGTTAGTTAGGAGAGCAGCCAAAGTAGTATCCGGTTTAGTGTGGATTTATATCTGAGTGTCATCAGAATAAAGCGATAATTGAGCCCATGAGTAGAGTTGAGCGAACACCTGGACGTTCGGGTTCTGCTGGTCCGTCCGAACTTCGGGACAAAGTCCGGGTCCGGGTCCGGACGGAACCCGAACGATCGCACGGACAACGAACCCCATTGAAATCAATGGGGACCCGAATTTTTTGGCACACAAATGGCTGTAGCAAAGTCCTGGAAAGCCCCAGAGGGCTGCAAAAGGAAGTAAAATGGGGGTAAGGGTAGGGCAAGTGCCCTACCAAAAAAATGGGGACAGGGAAATAACTTGAAATATTTAAAAAAAAATAAAAACATAAAAAAAGCAAAAATGGAGGTGAATGTGGATCATCTTCAAACTGTGTCTGAAAAGTATTAATTAACGGTAGAAACCATATAACTGTTCTAAAATCATCTTCAAACTAGGGCAAGTGCCCTACAAATAAATGGGGATAGGGAAAATAAATTAAAATCAAGTAAAAAAAATGGGAAGGGGGGTGGATGTGGAGTAGGAGCCTAGAGGTTGACTAGGCCGTGACCGTGGCAGTGTAGGTGGAAGTGGCGGTGGTAGAGGAGTAGGAGGAGGTAGCCAACATGGTATTTTTTTTTTGTAGTGAGGCCTATTCAAAAAAAGAAGTATATGTGTGAGTCCGGTCTAAATGTTTATTCTGCACAAGGTACAGACAAGTCTTGTGGGATCCATGCCTGATTCATTTTAATAAAGG
>BLSH010271154.1:374831-393760 GCA_018402905.1 Glandirana rugosa | reverse complement strand
CATTTTTTTATTTGATTTTAATTTATTTTCCCTATCCCCATTTATTTGTAGGGCACTTGCCCTAGTTTGAAGATGATTTTAGAACAGTTATATGGCTTCTACCGTTAATTAATACTTTTCAGACACAGTTTGAAGATGAACCACATTCATCTCCATTTTTGCATTTTTTATGTTTTTATTTTTTTTTAAATATTTAAAGTTATTTCCCTGTCCCCATTTTTTTGTAGGGCACTTGCCCTACCCTTACCCCCATTTTACTTCCTTTTGCAGCCCTCTGGGGCTTTCCAGGACTTTCCTACAGCCATTTTTGTGCCTAAAAGTTCGGGTCCCCATTGATTTCAATGGGGTTCGTTGTCCGTGCGATCGTTCGGGTTCCGTCCGGACCCGGACCCGGACTTTGTCCCGAAGTTCGGATGGACCAGCAGAACCCGAACGTCCAGGTGTTCGCTCAACTCTAAACCTTACGTGTTCCCCATGTTGCTCGAACCAAAACAGACAGAACAAAGAAGCTAGGCTTACTTTTATACCCCCTCTCTGCCCAACCCCCTGTAAGTACAACGTGTTTGGTAACATTATCACTCTGAGAGGTCATCCCCCCCACCCCCAAGTGATTTGATCCAGGTAAGGTACTAACCTCTTTACAGTTGTACACTAGTAGTATAGTGGACAATATAAGCAGAGCTTTGCAGATACTAACTCTAGATAAAATACCAGAGCTGTTTTATGATGTCAGATGTTCACAGAATGTCCAGGCAGTTTTCTGATATATTTTTTAAGCCATATTGTATGCCCATTTATTAATGCTGATAATCATTGGAGTTAAAAATCATAGGCCTCACATTTCCACATCAATGGTTAGCCAGGTTGAAAAAAAAAGACACAAGTCCATCCAGATCAACTAATAAAAAAGAATAAATATATATAACCATACAATCCCATTTATACAATTCTTCACTCACAGTTGATCCAGAGGAAGGCAAAAAACCCCAGCAAAGCATGATCCAATTTGCTATAGTGGGGGAAAAAAATTCCTTCCTGATCCCCGAGAGGCAATCGGATTTTCCCTGGATCCACTTTGCCTAAACAGGTTAGTACCCAGTTATATTTTTTACACTAAGGAAAGAATCCAGGCATTTTTTAAAGCAATGTACTGTGCTGACCAGAACATCCTCTGGAGCAGTCAATTCGCATCTTTTTCTCTCAACACGTTTGATGCAACCTGTTGACTATTTGCAACAAAAAATGATTCTGTGATCACGCCTCAATACTTCTTAGTGCTGCATCCCTCTAAAATACTTTTTATACTTTTTGCCTTTTCAGAGTCAGTTAAATCTCGTTATTGGTCCATTTTGACAGAGGAGAAGAAGCCGCCTAAGAATTATGCATACCTTCATATAGGATGTTGATATCCTTAGACCACACCCTCCCTCATTACACAAATACACATCATCTGATATGCTTAAATCCAATAAGCATTCAAGTTTATACAGCTTGGAGTTGGACAATATGCATAAAAATGGTGATTTAGTCAAAATACTCAATTGCCTAATAATTGTGCACAGTGTATACAGTGCCTTGAAAAAGTACCTTGACATTTTTTGCATTTTGTCATGTTACAACCAAAAATACAAATGTATTTTATTAGGATTTTGTGTGATACCAAAACAAAATGGCATGTAATTGTGAAGTGGAAGCAAAATGATAAATGGTTTTCAATTTTTTTTACAAATAAATATCTGAAAATGGTGGTGTGCATTTGTATTCAGCCCCCTTTACTCTGATACCCCTAACTAGAATTTAGTGGAACCAATTACCTAAGTAAATAGAGTCCACCTGTGTGTAATTTAATCTCAGTATAAATGCAGCTGTTCTGTGAAGCCCTCAGAGGTTTGTCAGACAACCTTAGTGAACAAACAGCATCATGAAGGCCAAGAAACACACCAGACAGGTCAGGGATAAAGTTGTGAAGAATTTTAAAGCAGGGTTAGGTTATCAAAAATATCCCAAGCTTTTGAACATCTCACAGAGCACTGGTCAATCCATCATCCGAAAATGGAAAGAGCATGGCACAACTCCAAACCTACCAAGATATGGCCATCTACCTAAACTGACAGGCTGGGCAAGGAGAGCATTATTCAGAGAAGCAACCAAGAGGCCCATGGTAACTGGAGCAGTTATGGAGGAGCTTCAGAGGTCCACAGTTCAGGTGGGAGAATCTGTCCACAGGACAACAATTAGTCGTGCACTCCACAAACCTGGCCTTTATGAAAGAGTGACAAGAAGAAAGCCATTGTTGAGAGGAAGCCATAAGAAGTCCCATTTGCAGTTTGCGAGAAGCCATGTGGGGGACACAGCAAACATGTGAAGAAAGTGAGCTAGCCATATGAGACCAACATTTTACTTTTTGGCCTAAAAGCAAAACTCTATGTGTGGCGGAAAACTAACACTGCACATCACCCTAAACACACCATCCCTACTGTGAAACATGGTGGTGGCAGCATCATGTTGTGGGGATGCTTTTCTTCAGCAGGGACAGGGAAGCTGGTCAGAGTTCATACGAAGATGGATGAGCCAAATACAAGGCAATCTTGGTGGGAAGAGACTTTCCCCATTTTTGGAGGTTATGGGAAGGCACAAGGAGTCTGGAGGATAGAGCTCCCCCTGCTGGGGAAGCACGGGAACTCTCACCAGACCCATTTTGCCAAATGGAAGAGGAGACTATTGGCAGGACTGACAAAGGAGGAGACCCTCTTCCTTTCCTTGTAGAGGCTGGAGAGCCCGGGCTGTATACAGATGTCAAAGAATACTGTGAGTCATGCCCCAAGTGTCAAATGTCTGCACCGTCACCCCATTTTCACAGTCCGCTTGTTCCCCTACCCATAATTGTGCCTTTTGAGAGAATTGGCATGGATCTGGTGGGGCCAGTAGTAAAGTCTGCCCGCGGCCACCAGCACATTCTAGTAATACTGGACTACGCGACATGCTATCCTGAAGCCATACCCTTGCGGAATACCTCTGCTAAGACAATCACCAAGGAATTGGTCCAGGTATTTAGTCGGGTGGGGATCCCAAAAGAGATCTTAAGGGACCAGGGCCCCCCATTCATGTACAGGGTTACTAAGGAACTGTGCAAGTTATACAAAATCTCCCATCTCCGTACCTCTGTCTACCACCCTCCAAACGGATGGACTTGTAGAGAAATTTAATAAAACCCTCAAAAGTATGTTGAAAAAGGTGGTCAACAAAGATGGGAGATATTGGGACTTTTTGCTACCATATCTCATGTTTGCCATACAAGAGGTTCTGCAGGCGTCTATGGGTTATTCCCCGTTTGTACTCTTGTATGGTAGACATCCCAGGGGACTGTTAGATGTTGCAAAAGAGATGTGGGAAGGGGAGGCCACCCTGTATAGAAGCGTCAGAGCATATCTCCTTGATGCAAGATCGAATCGCAGCCGTCCTGACCCTGGTACGAGAACATATGGCGTGAGCACAGGAAGCCCGGAGGAGGGTTTATAATCGGGGGGCCAAGACCTGGACTTTCAACCCCGGGGATAGAGTGCTAGTACTAGTCCCCACTGTTTGAAATTAAATTCCTTGCAAAGTGGCTGTCAGGAAAAAACTGTTCTCAGCCTTTCCGCGGTGGTGCACGTGCCTGTGCGCGATCGCGCGCGCCCATGCACGCACCCGCGTGTGCCTGCATCTGACCCCGGCTTGTTTACGACCATCCGCTTGCCTGCCCCTACTGTACTTCTGTTGCCAGCACGTTGCCGACCCTGCCTGTACCCGACCATCCATTTGCCTGATCCCGTTGTACCGCACCGCCTGCCAGTTGCCAACCCGGACTGAACCACTACCCTCCTGTCTTGCACGAGCTTCCTTGGACTTCTCCTTACCACCTGAAGATTGTCCAGCCCTCGTGCCCCCCTGTGCTCCAGAGCTCCCTGTCCACACTACCAGGGGTTCTCGAACCAATGCCGCAAGAGAGGTTGCCCCCGCATAAGCCAGACTCTACCACCAGGTACGTGACAGTGGCAGAGCCCCTTTGGGATTTTGGAAAGAGTAGGGGAGGTAAACTACAAAGTTTATCAGCCAAGGAAAAGAGCAAATTTATCATGTGAATCTCTTAAAACCTTGGAAGGAGAAACTTTATTGGCCATGTCTCCCCCTCAAAAGGACAAGGTACCAGTGACACTGGACATCCCCATAATGGAATCCTTGTCCGTGGTGCAACAACATGCCGTTAGAGAGTTTGTGAGTAAAAATAGAGACTTTTTCTCCCCTTTACCCAGACTGACCTGAGTGATCCAGCATAACTGTGAAGGAACCAGGTGTTCGCATGAATGTGACGCGTTACAGAATACTGAAGGCTAGGTGCGAAGCAGTGGCACAGGAAATCAAGAACATGTTAGAGTTGGACGTGATAGGGGAATCCCACAGTGACTGATCGAGCCCAATAGTGCTGGTCCCGAAACCCGATGGCACTATCAGGTTCTGTAATGACTTTAGAAAGCTGAATTGCGTGTCCAAGTTTGATGCATACCCGATGCCTCGGTCGAAGAACTTGTGGACAGGTTGGGAGATGCCCAATACATAATAACCCTAGACCTGAATAAGGGCTATTGGCAGATACCCCTAACAGAGTCAGTAAGGGAGACGACTGCCTTTTCTACCCCAGAGGGGTCGTTCCAGTGTAAGCGCATGCCATTTGGTCTGCATGGTGCCCCTGCATAATTCCAGAGAATGATGGACAAGACATTACGACCACATCTCCCCTATGCAGCCGCCTACCTGGATGATGTTGTCATCCACAGCCCAGATTGGGAATCACATTTGCATTGGGTACAAGCAGTAGTGGATTCCCTCTGGAAAGCAGGGCTCACAGGCAACCCTAATAAAAATGCTTTAGGTTTGGAGGAGGCCAAATATCTTGGCCACATTATTGGTTGGGGGCTGGTTAAGCCACAGAACAACAAACTTGAGGCAACCCAAAAATGGCCCCAACGGCTAACTAAAAAGCAAGTGCGTGTATTCCTGGGGATCACGGGGTACTAAAGACATTTCATACCCGACTTTGCCATGATTGCCGTCCCTCTAACAGGCCTGTTGAAGGGTAGAGGGTCGGTCATGGGGGAGTGGAATCGAGATTATAAACCTTTCTCTGAGCCTCCTGGGCTCACTCCATATCTTCTGGTACCAGGGGCAGGACTGCTGCGATTCGATCCTGCATCAAGGAAGTATGCTCGATGACACTCCTATGAGGGGTGACCTCTCCTTCCCATGTTTCTTTGGCAACATCTAACAATCCCCAGGAATGTCTACCATACAAGTGTTCAAATGGGGAGTACCCCGTAGACGCCTGTGGAACCTCTTGTATTGCAAACATGAGATATGGCAGCAACATATCCCAAGCTCTCCCATCTTTTTCCACTACCTTTTTCAACATCCTTTTGAGCGTTTTATTAAACCTCTCCACAAGTCCATCCGTTTGGGGGTGGTAGACCGAGGTACGGAGATGGGAGATTTTATACAACTTGCACAATTCCTTGGTTACACGGGACATAAACGGGGTGCCCTGATCTGTTAAGACCTCTTTAGGGATCTTCACCCCACTAAATACCTGGACCAACTCCTTGGCGATAGTCTTAGCGGAGGTGTTCTGCAAGGGTATGGCTTCAGGATAATAATCTAATAATCTAGTATTACTAGGATGTGCTGGTGTCCCCGGGCAGACTTTACTATGGATCCCACCAGATCCATGCTGATTCTTTCAAATGGCACTTCAATTATGGAAGTGGACTATGAAAATGGGGCAAGGGCGCAAAGAGTTGACAATACTCTCTGACATCTGCATGCAACTTGGGCCAGAAGAACCTCTGGGTTATTCTCTCCCTGGTCTTCTCTACACCCAGATGCCTTCCCATTATATACCCATGGGCTAAGTCTAACACCATTCTGTGGTAGGGTTTGGGAACCACTAGTTGCTCTACCTCCTCCTCCTGGTGTTTCACCACCTGATACAGCAACTGGTTCTTCAGAGCAAAATAGGGAAAAGACACCACCCAATTAGGTTCCACAGGTACCCCATCTATCACCTTAACATTTTCTCTGGCTCTAATGAGGGTGACATCACGTAGTTGTTCTGTACAGAAATCCTCTCTCTGGACCTCTAAGTCAGGTACTACATTCTGTCTACTCTCCCCTTCAGGGTCTTAGACATTTTCTGGGTCATTAACCACCAGCTGGGAGCTATCTTCCGTCTCCTCCAGCTCCTCAGCCATTACAGGAAAAGGAAGAGGGCCTCCTTCTTCCTCGGTCCTGCCACTAGTCTCCCCTTCCATTTGGCAAAATGGGTCTGATGAGTGTTCCAGTGCTTCCTCAGCAGGGGGAACTCCTCCAGACTCTCTGTACGTTCCCATAACCTTCAAAAATGGGGAAATACCCTCCCCACTAGGGCTTCATGAAGCAGTAAAGGTACCACCCCCACTGAATGTGGCACACTGCCCCAAGGGGTGTCAATCTCAACCACCATCTCAACCACCACTGTCTGGTAGTCACGAGTGTCCCCATGGATGCAAATGACCCAGACAGTGCTAGGGTGTAACCTTGCAGGATTTACACAATTGCTTTTGACCAAATTTACCACACTACCAGAGTCAAGCAGTGCAGCGACTGGTTTCCCATCAATAGAAATCAAACACATTTGCTTCTCCATGCGACCTAAACATGATGCTGTACATGGGACCTGTGCAAAAAGAGAAAGGTGTCTATTCACATAAGTAAAATTGCATTGCATGGGTTCATCATTCAGGGGACACTTGGCACCAATATGGCCCAATGCATGGCATCGGTAGCACTGTATGTGCTCTATACCCAGTACTCTCAAATGTCCCCAAGACCTTCCTGGCTTCTTTGGCCAGTCTCCAGGTCTAGGTCTAGAGCCCATAGTCTTGCTAGTCATTTCAGCAGTCTTATTAATCTTCACGATGCCCTTGAGCATTGGGACAGTCTTACCGGATCCACCGGGTGATTTTTCACCCCTAGATACATTGGAGTGGGGCGCAGATGGGTACCACAAGTCCTCAGCCGCATTATATCTCTCCACGAGGTCCACCAGTTGGGTTGATGTTTTGGGGTCTCCATGGCTGACGCAATCGCAGAGAGCGCATGCAAATACCGGTCCATGACCACACGCTCCACAATCTGAGGCTGTAACCACTTCTTGGTGAGATGCATTAAGTCAAACATTTGGGAGCGGGGTGGCTGGTCCATGTGGTAGGTCCACTGATGCACCCATTGAGCCATGGTGACACCCAGGTGTGCAAGTATCTCAGTTTTTAGCGACTCAAAGTCCTGGGCCTTATCGGGTTCCAAATTAAAATAGGCCTTTTGGGGCTCACCTGTCAGAAAAGGCGCTAGCAGTCTCGACCATTGTTCTTTTGGCCATCCTTTGCGAAGAGCGACTTGTTCAAAAGTCATGAGGTACGCCTCCACATCATCCATAGATGTCATCTTCTGCAGGTGGTAAGAGGCGCGTACCAATTTTAGTTCCACTGCCACGGGAGGGGTGGGCCCCTTCTTTAACTCCAGCAGGGCCTCTACAAACTGTCAGTTTGTCTCCTGTTGTGCTGCGATAGCTTGGCAATTCTCCTCCCGCTGAGCCGCAGTGGCCTGTGCGACCCGGAGGTTGGTTTCCTGTTGGGCAGCCTGTTGTGCTGCAGCGGTCTCTCTGACCTGGCGGTTGGTTTGCCGCTGAGCTGCATTGGCTTGCAACAGGGCCTTTACCAATTTTTCCATTATGGAACGTTTCCCGCTGAACTCCACCACGTGTGGGAGATTAGCTCATGTAGATCACCTTTCCTGGGAAGAAGGCAGCTTGAAGGCAAAACTGTCTTAAAATCTGGTGGGTTGCCAGTTTTATTTGGTAAAAGGTTGTGAGTCATAAAACAAACAAAACATCAAAACAAATCTTGCCATCCGGCGCTAAACTTCTACAGAGCAGGATACCTTTCTATATGATGTCGGGCTTGTCCTTGACACCTTCAAACCAAAACAATCGCAAAACTTTTCTCTTGCAGTCTCTAGAGCAACAAACTCCCATTGCATAGCTCTCTCAGTGTAGGTACTGAGACCCAGGTCAGAGACTAACTGGGAGATATTCCTAGTCATTAAATGCAGCTGAAGAGGGATTTGGGTGTACCAGAAACTCTGAACCAGCCCAGCCATGGTGGCCGGCAAAACCCGGGTCGGACACTCACCAGTCCACTCCAAGTGAACGCATGCGAGGCGACAAATACATAATGTCACAATATATATATATATATATATATATATATATATATACATACATACACACACACACACACACAGTATCTCACAAAAGTGAGTACACCCCTCACATTTTTGTAATTACTGTATTTTATTATAGCTTTTCATGTGACAACACTGAAGAAATGACACTTTGCTACAATGTAAAGTAGTGAGTGTACAGCTTGTATAACAGTGTCAATTTGATGTACCCTCAAAATAACTCAACACACAGCCATTAATGTCTAAACCACTGGCAACAAAAGTGAGTACACCCCTAAGTAAAAATGTCCAACTTGGACCCAAAGTGTCAATATTTTGTGTGGCCACCATTATTTTCCAGCACTGCCTTAACCCTCTTGGGCATGGAGTTCACCATAGCTTCACAGGTTGCGACTGGAGTCCTCTTCCACTCCTCCATGTTGACATCACGGAGCTGGTCGGTGTTAGAGACCTTGCGCTCCTCCACCTTCCATTTGAGGATGCTCCACAGATGCTTCACATGCTTGGCCAGTCCATCACCTTTACCCTCAGCTTATTTAGCAAGGCAGTGGTCATCTTGGAGGTGTGTTTGGGATCTTTATCATGTTGGAATACTGAACAAAAGAAGGTGGAAGTGTGTGTATTGATTCCAAATCCCAGGTGCACGTCTGGTTCGTGGACCGGAGCAATGTAGAAAACCTGGAAGTATGACCGCACTCCGGATGTGGAAATAAGAAATGGTTTATTCCAAAAACAAATTGTGAAAATCCAAACAATGAAAAGGCAGATACAGGTGTAGAACCCAAAGAGCTAGGTCAACGCATTTCACAGACCCACTGTCCGCTTAATCATAACCCTAAACATTGAGACAAGATCAGATGTCTCAATGTTTAGGGTTATGATTAAGCGGACAGTGGGTCTGTGAAATGCGTTAACCTAGCTCTTTCGGTTCTACACCTGTATCTGCCTTTTCATTGTTAGGATTTTCACAATTTGCTTTTGGAATAAACCATTTCTTATTTCCACATCCGGAGAGCGGTCATACTTCCAGGTTTTCTATGTTGGAATACTGGCCCAGTCTCCGAAGGGAGGGGATCATGCTCTGCTTCAGTATGTCACAGTACATGTTGGCATTCATGATTCCCTCAATGAACTGCAGCTCCCCAGTGCCCGCAGCACTCATGCAGCCCCAGACCATGACACTCCCACCACCATGCTTGACAGGAGACAAGGCACACTTGTCTTTGTACTCCTCAGCTGTTTGCTGCCACACACTTTACACCATCTGAACCAAATAAGTTTATCTTGATCTCATCAGACCACAGGACATGGTTCCAGTAATCCATGTCTTTAGTCTGCTTGTCTTCAGCAAACTGTTTGCGGACCTTCTTATGCATCACCTTTAGAAGAAGCTTCCTTCTGGGACAACAGCCAAGCAGACTAATTTGATGCAGTGTGCGGTGTATGGTCTGAGCACTAACAGGCTGAACCCCCCACTCCTTCAACCTCTGCAGTAATATTGGCAGCACTCATACGTCTATTTCCCAAAGACAACCTCTGGATATGATGCTGAGCATGTGTACTCAACTTCTTTGGTCGACCATGGAGAGGCCTGTTCTGAGTGGAACCTGTCCTGTTAAACCACTTTATGGTCTTGGCCACTGTACTGCAGCTCAATTTCAGGGTCTTGGCAGTCTTCTTATAGCCTAGGCCATCTTTATGTAGAGCAACAATTCTTTTTCAGATCCTCAGAGTTCTTTGCCATGAGGTGCCATGTTGAACTTTCAGTGACCAGTATGAGAGAGTGAGAGTGATAAGACCAAATTTATCACACCTGCTCCCCATTCACACCAGAGACCTTGTAACACTAATGAGTCACATGAAACCGGGGAGGGAAAATTGCTAATTGGGCCCAAGTTGGACATGTTCATTTAGGGGTGTACTCACTTTTGTTGCCAGCGGTTTAGACATTAATGGATGTGTGTTGAGTTATTTTAAGGGGACAGCAAATTTACACATTTATAAAAGCTATACACTCACAACTTTACATTGTAGCAAAGTGTCATTTTTTTCAGTGTTGTCACATGAAAAGATATGATAAAATATTTACAAAAATGTGAGGGGTGTACTCATTTTTGTTAGATACTGTATATATAAAATGTTTGGGGGTTCTAAGTAATTTTCTAGCAAACAAAAACAGATTTTTACTTGTAAACAAAAAGTGTCAGAATAGGCCTGGTCCTTAAGTGGTTAAAGGAGAAGTACAGCTGAAGCTTGTTTGTCCTGCACTCCTGTGACCCGTTTTCAGCAGACAGCAGTCAACTGACATTACAAAGCAATGGAGTTGGTAGTCGCCCTCATGCCTGGACGGCACCCAGCTTAGCCTCTCAGTAAGCCAATGAGAGCCTAAACTGTTAAACAACGATAATGTATAACAGGGAGTGCAAGTTCAGACTCTCTTACTGACTCTGACTGAGTTTGTTCTGCACGCCTGTGATCCGTTGTTGGCTGAGGTCACACAGCCAGTCCAGGCTAAGGAAAGATCTCGACCATATGGTTGGAATCCACCCACACGCCAGGACCGGCACCCGGCTCAGCCTCTCAGTGAGCCTCTGAGAGTCTGAGCCAGCCACTCCCACCCCTTCCACAGCACAATGCTCCACTCCAGTGAGCGTGGGGAGGGGGGGAGGGGGGGTAGAGCAGACAGCCTTGACTGACAGTCACCAGCTCTCTGCTTAGGAAGCACTGAGAACCGAGTGATCAGTGGTGTTTGATCACTCTGTTCTCAACCTTAGAGCATCGGACCGATGCTGCGTCTACCTAAGCAAGTATAATTCTTTTAAAAATCCTATACTTCTCTTTTAAGAATCCTGCATTTTGTTAGTGTAAGAAAGTTATTAGCAGAATACATCTTTCCAAGGCTATCACAAAGTAGCAGTCACTTATGTACAGGTAATTGTACATAAAGTATTTGGCACTTTGCAGGCTGAAATTATAATAGGAAGAATAATGCAGAAAATAAGAGAAATTGCTTTGTTTTGAGGTATCTTTGGATCTCTTTTCAATGCTAAAAGTGATTACACTGCTACCAAGAGAAGCTTAAAACTTTTTTATTGCAAATAATTTCACTAGTGTTTTCATGAATATTTTGTTCACCAAGACAATTTCCTTTTTTTCACCTCCTATACAGTACTTTTTATCTATAGACATAAGTATTGAGCAAGAAATTACTCCCATGAATATCAGTGATCAAAGAGATTTAAAAACATACAAATGAAATATAGCAAAACACAGTACAGTACAAGCATGTACTATTTCATCCCTGAACACAATATGCTACAAGACACTTACTTGGGTGATTCCTATCGATAAGTTATTAAAACCTAGGATTGTAAGCTCCTTGAGGGCAGGGGCTAATGTGAATGTACAATATACTGTATATGTATGTAAAGCACTGTGTAAATTGACAGCACTATATAAGTACCTGTAATAAATAAATAAATAAATTATAGAATTTATAACTCAGGAAGTTAAAGACTATATTTCCCCTTAATTCTGATTCTTTTGCCAAAGTCAATCTAGTAAGTAGAGAGAGGTTTGTGATACTAAGTCAGTGTGATTCAGTAAATGTCACTACTTGCATCTGAGGATGAATTTTTATTGAACTTATCTTACTAATGAGCTTCTAGAAAGAGGTCCATGAGAACCATTATCAGACCTTTGGTTTGCGCAAAGGGACACTCTCACTTCCCGTTAGAGGATGCTTGTAATTAAAGATTCCCTATTGCTACCAGAGTACCCCAGTTCTAATGCAGTGACTTTCTATCCTTGGTCCGGATCTTCATAGCTGTTTACCTCTGTTACCAGAATGGCCCTAGAATTCACTGTAAGGGATGTTATTTATGAAGATAATCGCTTGTAGCTGTATTCTGAACTGTTTAACTGAAGCAGTGATTCTCCACTTAACTTTTTGTTGTTATAGAGTCTTATGAATTCTATGCTATGCAATCACATCTTGCCCTGATTGAGTCACAGAGACATTGCTATGAAGAGTCCATGCTTATGCAGCTTCATTTTTCTGCAGTGTATATATGTTTTTTTTCTATTCTGAACCTGTTTTGCATTATTATGTCTAAACTTGCATGTGTTTAGTAAACTGTAAGTTACAGATCCTCTATGTTTGATCATTTGACAAATTATCTATTTACTGAGGTGCTACTGCTATCTAGGAGAAACAGCAACTGTTCTAAAGTTAGAAAGTTTATTCCGCTTTCTTTTATCTGAAATCTATGTAATGCTCTGTAATATGTAGCACAAACATTACATCAGTGGTCACTACTAGGACAGCAATAGGAATGTTTTTCCTGTAGACTATGCTGTGCTATTTCATCTGCTTCTACTTCCTGCATTACCATAATGAAACTTCCAAACTGTTTTGATTACATGAGTAGTTGTAAGAAATCTCTGACATTTTTCACATAATGTTTTCTGAATATGAAAGACAGCAAGGATGCATGGATAGTATGACAGCATCACCAGTAGGTATGTTCTAGGATCACCAGGCTATATACAGTATATTAACCACTTGCCTATTGAGCACTTGGCCCAATAGCAATTGCCCAGGCCAATTTTCAGCTTTCAGCGCTGTTGCACTTTGAATGACAATTGCGCGATCATACAACGCTGTACAAAAATAAAATGTTTATGTTTTTTTCACACAAATAGAGCTTTCTTTTGGTGGTTTTTAATCATGAATGGGGTTTTATTTATTGCTAAACAAACAAAAAAGACCAACATTTTTGAAAAACAAAAAACAGTTTTCATAGTTTGTTATAAAATTTTGCAAACAGGTAATTTTTCTCCTTCATTGATGTGCACCGATGAGGCTGCACTGATGGGCACTTGTAGGCACTGATAGGCACTGATAGGCTGCACTGATGGACACTGATAGGCTGCACTGATAGACACTGATACGGTGGCACTGATGGGCACTGATGAGGCAGCACTGGTGGGCATTGATAGGTGGCATTGAAAGGTGGCACTGATGGGTGGCACTGATAGGTGGCACTGATGGGTGGCACTCATGGGCACTGATAGGCACTGGTAGGTGACACTGATAGGCAACACTGATGATGAGGCACTGATTGGTAGCACTGATCGCCACTGATAGGTGACACTGGTGGGTATTGATAGGTGGCACTGATGGACATTTATAGGTGGCACTAGTGGGCATTGATAGATGGCACTGGTGGACATTTATAGGTGGCACTGATAGGTGGCACTGGTGGGCACAGGCAGGTGGCACTGGTGGGTACAAATGAGGAGGTGGTTTCTCTGTGTGAGGGACCGATGTCCCTCTGACAGGTGCCAGTGATCAGGCTATTTTTTTCTCCTCACGCTGTCAGCATGAGGAGAAAAAATAACCAATTACTGGCTTTGTTTACATTGCGTGATCAACATGGATGCCTTTCCGGCATTTTAGGCGCAGGGGTGTAACGATAGGGGTTGCAGGGGTTGCAATTGCAACCGGGCCGCATGCTCCAGGGGGCCCGTGTGCCACCCTTATACATCTGGAAAGGAGGGATGACGGGGGCGGCATTTA
This sequence comes from Glandirana rugosa, assembly GCA_018402905.1. Lineage (NCBI taxonomy): Eukaryota > Metazoa > Chordata > Amphibia > Anura > Ranidae > Glandirana > Glandirana rugosa. The sequence continues at coordinate 379,869 of BLSH010271154.1, read as the reverse complement.
GAGGAACCAATCTCCTCCATTTTCCTCCTAATGGTTCCTCTATATGCTGCCCCCACCACCCCTCCTATCCAGTTTACTTGTCTTCTGCTTTTCCCCCCACAGAACTGCTGTCTTCCCCCTTCCTCTCTCCTGCTAGCTGCTGTAGAAGATGTGTCATGATGGAGAGATGGGAACGGGTCAGTAAATTTGTCATTTTCCGGCTCCTTCCTTTTCTGAATGGACAGAGTCAGTGATTGGTACCAATTGGTTCATTCATAACTTAAGCATAGTAAACTATTTTTACTATACTTACATTTCTGAATGAATGGGAGGCTAAGTACACAACTATTCCTGTCCATTCATTCTGTGCAGCTGAGGCTACACAGATGGCGATTGAGCGCTAAGGATTGTTTAGACCCCTGATATCTCATCAAAGCCCCCCAACAGAGCTTCTAAAAAAAATGTAAAAAATAATAAAAATAAAACTGTAAAAGAAATAAAAAAAATGGTAAAAAAATCATAAAATTTAAATAAAAATTAAAAACTACTGACACCAGTAAGGGAACTATCAGGATTGCAAAGGTTGCAGTTGCAACCGGGCCCTGGCATTTCACCACCATGGGGATGCCCAAAGATGACAGAAAGGGGGCCTGCTGCAGAGCTTGTGAAAGGGTGCCACTGCAGGAACATAATAAAGGAACCCGTGATGGGGGTAAAGGGCCCCCGGATCTGCGGGAAGAAAGAAGGGCCCTGGCCAGGGGTCAGATGGGCCCTTCATAATTTCTTGCACCGGGGCCCTGAAGGTTCTAGCTACGCCTTTGTTTAGGCCCATCGCTGTAGCCGTCTATTTGGCTATAGCATGGGCGGGAAGGGGTTAATATGTATAAAAGGTAGTAGGATGCAATAGGATTGTACAGCGATATCTAGATGGAAACTGCTGAGCTGGTAAACTATGCTGTATGTATGCCTCTAATGATGTAATTTTCAGTTGTTATAGGGATGTTTCCATAATAATAGGATACAACATTATTATGTGTTAGCTATAGAATGTTTGATATATATTTGGCATATATATAAGTGATGTTAAAAAACCTGCTACTTGTATATTTCATTTTTGTAGGCATAGCAACACTCCATCAATCTCACACAGAAGCTGTTGTACAGTACAAAGAGGTTGGGCAATGCAGTGAGTCAGATGTACACCCAGATCCATATCAATTCTCCCTGATCAAGAATCATAGAAAGTAGACACAAATCGACTTTGCCATAACTATCCCCACCATGCATTCAGTTTCAGAAACTTTTCTCTGGGTTATGAATACTTGTGTTACACTATGAAAGCCCAGCCGCTCACTGTCCATTTATGATACTGTTAAGCACAAAGGTAATAGGGACACTAGTAGTCTGATAGACTGCACCTTGACATAAACTTGTCCTTGCCTTCCCAGCACAGTGCTAATCCTCATAAATAGTGATTGCATGACCTCTGTTCTCATAAGGGGCATAGAGATGTGGAAGAGGAGACTGCAGGTGGGTGTCATTGGGAGGCAGAGAAACAGACATACACTGATCTTGCTGTGTAAGCTGATGAGCTGTGTAAGGGGGCATTTCAGCACAAGTCTGACCATTTGAGTACAGGCAGACTGTGTACCCAAGTAGATACAACAAAGTAAAATTACTGTGCTGAGATGGATGTGCTTTCATGCGAGTGGCAGGATCACCAGGTATTTGACATCGAGAAAGCAATGCCAAGAAAACAGGACACGTTTAATACACATACAGAGTACAACAGACACATATCAGGAATATGAAATATTGAAGTAACACACACATACACATGAGACAGTGAAGCAACCTCCAAAAGATTATTTGAATAACCACTGCATCATGTCTCTCCAGATTCTGACATCTTTCAGTAAAGCCTAGAGTTTTTATTATGTCAAGTGAACCATGTAAGGAGTAGTTCTCTCTCTCTCTCTCACTAGGGCCCTTTGGGGAGCGTGTCTGCCATCGTTCAGAATAACATAAGATGTATGATTGTGTTTATTATACTGTATGGGTCATTGCTAAAATAAACACTAATAAAGAAGGCACACCAACACAATTTAAAGTCTTTTACCCCTTGATAGCATTTGTGGCCTCAGAAGCTATACTTTAGCATGTTCTAAATTCTCAAACAATTCATGTTTCTATTCAAAAATTACATTTAAAAAAATGAAATGTACCAATAAAAAGAACTGCACATTCTTACTTCTGCTTTCTATCTGGCACATTCGTTCATCACTTTTCACGTGTCACCCATTGCTTCATTCATTAGTCATGACATATCAATTGCATTCCCTTTTTTTTTTACTTGTGTGAAATTCTTACATCATACCTTTCAATTGCTCGTATTCAATATTCTCCACGTTGCTTAGGAATCTAGTTCCAAACTGAGGAAGAACACTAAGGATGGTGGCACATGGGTTAGCATACTTCAGAGAAGCTTGGGAGGAGATTATGCTCAATAATGTTCCTTGTAAACAACGGTGATACTATAGACTTTTTTTGTTTTGCAGTTTGTAAGTAAATAGAAACCAACAGAGAATTAATTATTCTGTGCATGGAGGATTAGTCTTTAGAAAAATGAACTCACATGTTGTTATAAAATTGAAATCAAGGGTCTTCTGTGAATGTTATGACCTGCAGTTTACTCATTAAAAAAAGGCAGGAATATACTTTTTAATCAACACATTAACATTTCTTTTTAACTTCAGTCTTGAGTATTTTTCAAAACAATAAACATTATCTAAATTTAATCCTGAATAGCATAGTTTAAAGAAGCTTTCAGTGATCCCATTTACTTTTGAAGTACATGCAAGTGTTTTGCCATCTTGCAAAGATGGCATTTTGTTAATTATTTTATGCTTGGAATCAAGGGCTCTTAGGACTGGAAACTCCTCAATTAATCATTTCAGTGGCAACATAAATGTGTCTGTCTGGGAAGAACTTGTGAGCTTTGAATGTTCATTGGTACCTTCTTCTGGGAAGCAATGAAACATTTTAATAAGAATTTGAAAACTAGTGAATATTGTCTAAGATTAATGTATAATATAAATCTTTCTAGTTACTACAATAACTATTGACACTCCTGTGATATTCAAATTGGACTTAAATGGACATAATTCTGTCTTTTCCTACAAAATTAAAGTGATTGTAAAGTCTCAGGTTTTTTCTTTAAAAATAACAAACATGTTTTACTTACCTGCTCTGTGCAGTGGTTTTGCAAAGAGCAGCCCTGATTCTCCTCTTCTCAGATCCTTCTTCGGCTCTCCTGGCCCCTCTCTCCTGTCGAGTGACCCCACAGCAAGCAGCTTGCTATGGGGGCACCTGAGCTGAGTCATAGCTCCCTGTGTCAATTCAGACACAGAGCCCCATTTTTGGTCCTGTACCCTATCTCTCCTGATTGGCTAAATTACTTTGATTGACAGCAGCTGAAGCCAATGGCACTGCTGCTGTGTCTCAGCCAATCAGGAGGAGAGTCCCTGGTGACCTAGGCACTCGTGGACATCGCTGGAGAGAGAGGGAGCTCAGGTGATTATTAGGGGGTGCTAAGGAGGCTGCTACACAGAAGGTTTTTATCCTAATGCTTAGAATGGATTAAGAGAAAGAAAAACTGACTTTACAACCACTTTAAATATGTAGACTGAACCTTAGTTGAAAATAAAACTAAAGTTACTAATTACTAAATAAACATGTAGGAACTACATTGTGCAAAACAGTGGTCAACAGGAACCAAAATTCTTTTGACAATGTCCAAAGCTTGCATACACTAAAATACCTTTTATGCTATATAGGGTTATTAAAATGACCAGTAAGAAGCACAGACATTTTACCATGGAAGCACACTCACTGTAGGTGACAGATTCTGAAGGCAGCTATATTGAAAGGGTAACTCCACTTTTGCGGGAAAAAAATCGCAAACAAAAAGAAATAATATATCATATACAATTGCCACACAAGTCATATTGTAATTGAACATTATTAAAAATTACCTTTCCTTTTCAAACTGCAGCTCTGTAATTTTCTGTAAAATGCAATTCAATATGGCTACCTGAGAGTGTTCTGTACACAAAATGTGTACAGAACGCCACCCAGATATGTAATTTCCTGCTTGTGTGTTTGGCTCACTGTTTTTCTCAGAAGTCTGCACAAAGATACAAGTCAGATTTCAGGCATCCCCTGCAACAAAATGTCATTTTTGGTGAGATACTGTATTGCATTTAATATAAAATATGATTTCTCCTATAAGACTAGAATAGAATTTAGGTTACTGCAGGTTTTGTTTGAATATGCATCTCAAACAAATGCCTTAGTAACACAGACTGCCCTGAAACAATGGGATAGTTGGCAGTTGGTTGTTAAGGTAAATGAGTTTGTAACCATTGTCAACAAAAGCCCATATAAAAGGAGCTGTCAGGCATAAGCTGGAAGCTCACTCATCATGCATTAACACCAAAAGACTTATCTGTAACAGCCAACAAGACGGTGCCTGATCTCCATGAAGAATCGTTGTCAACGGAGATCACGAATACAGTAATTTAACCCCTTCCTTACCGGGCACTTAAACCCCCCTCCTGCCCAGACCAATTTTTGGCTTTCAGCGCTGTTGCATTTTGAATGACAATTGCGCGGTCATGCGACGTTGTACCCAAATAAAATTTGCATCCTTTTTTTCCCCACAAATAGAGCTTTCTTTTGGTGGTATTTGATCCCCTCTGCGTCATTTCTGATCGCCGCTATAAACAAAAAATGAGCGACAATTTTGCAAAAAAGAACAATATTTTTTACTTTTTGCTAAAGTACAAATCCATTAAAAAAATTATTCATCAGTTTTGGCCGATATTTATTCTTCTACATATTTTTGGTAAAAAAAAAAATCACAATCAGCGTATATTGATTGGTTTGCGCAAAAGTTATCGCGTCTACAAACTGGGAATTGATTTCTGGCGTTTTTATTATTTTTTTTTTTTTGATCATTTTTTTTTTTTTATTATTTTTGCGGTCTTTAGTTAAGGGT
>BLSH010271154.1:313511-336547 GCA_018402905.1 Glandirana rugosa | reverse complement strand
CCAGGGGATTAGACTGTCGCCATATGTCGGTGAGTTGGAGGGCTTCCGCGAAGATGTGCAGGGGAGTGGGTCTGGTATCTCTGGGGGGAATACGAGAAGTTTGGGGGGCCGTCTGTCTGTCTTCTTGGATGTTCATAACTGAATTGAAGTCTCCAGCTATTATGGTTGGGAGGTGTAGATACGGGGCTAATCGTGTCGTGAGATTCTGGAAGAAGTTATTGGATGGGGAATTGGGGGCATAGACATTTGCTAGAACTACCTCTTTAGATTTAATTTTAAGTTTTAAGATGAGAATTCTGCCTTCCTCGTCTCTATCTTCAGTTAGAATCTCGCATTGGAGCTTCTTATGGATAAGTAATATCACCCCTGCTTTGTTTTTGGGCGAGGGCGAGCCATAAATTTGACCTACCCATAATTTATTTAAGCGGTGGTAGTCTGAGGCCGTGAGGTGGGTCTCTTGTAGAAAGGCTATATCAGCCTTCAGGCGTTGGAGGTGGCGTAGGATCGCCATTCTTTTGTTTGAGGACTTAAGCCCCTTAATATTCCATGAGACAACCTTCAGGGTGGTCTGAGTTGGGGAGGATTAATGTGGTCTGTTCCTATGTAGTTGGAGCATGGTAAGGGTGGCCGAATCGGATAGAAGTGGGTCGTGGACGACGGAACTGGGGAAAGCTCAGGTTGGGGATGGAGAAGGTGAGGACATTTCCATAATGGCTTGAGTGGTCGTAGGGGGAAAATATAACTCTAAAACAAAAACACAACAGCATAAACTTCACCTTTTTCCTCATGAGGAAATCTTCCACCGGGGCAGCGTTACCGGAGATGCTCAGGCGTTACCTGGATCATGGGGGGATGCGTTGAATGTTTTCGCCTCTTCCCGAGGATCCCCGGTAAGACAGTGTGGGCAGAAAACGGCATATGTAAGAAACAGAGACTTAAACGTTACTAAGCATTTGAGGACAAATCTCTGTGGAGACAAATGTTCCATATAAGAACCTGTTCACCTTTTTGAGATGAGCATGTAGAGGGCCTTGGGGTGAGAGCTCAGATGGAGTAGAGAGCGTCCTTTCGGGGAAGATGATTTAAGAGCGATCTTCTCGGGCTGGCTTGTTTGCGTATCTTGGACGCTTTGGAGATTCTTTTCTTGGACTCCGGAGGTCCCGGAGTCCTGGTGATAGTGGAGCAGGAGTTGGGGGGTGGGTGTCCATCGGGATTTGTAGGTGTGCTTGGACGAAATTGGCAGCTTCCTCGGGGTGGTTGAACACTTTAGGATTTCCAGAGGAGTCAGTAAACCGCAGGGATGCCGGATAGGAGAGTGTGAATTTAACACCTTTCTGATACAAAGCTGCGCATATCGGTTGGAATGCTTTGCGTCGACGGGATGTTTCCTGCGAGTAATCCGCAAAGATTAAGAGTTTGTGTCCCTCGTATTGGAACGATTTTGCGTTCCTAAAAGATCTGATGATGGCCAATCTATCGGTATAGTTCAGGTAGCGCACGATAACCTGACGAGGAGACCGGCGATCATTTGAGGGCGCTCCCATGCGATGTGCCCTTTCTACCGTGCATGGTTTGCTGATTCCTAACGTTTGGGGCAGATGGGTCTCGCATAGTTCGTGTAAGGAGGCAGCGCCGTAGGACTCTGGGAGGCCTACTATCCTGAGGTTGTTCCTACGAGATCGATTTTCGAGGTCGTCGATCTTGTCGAGGAGATATTGTTGTGTGTGCCGAAATTGTTGCTCGCAGGTTAAAGAATTTTGTAATTCATCTTCCACGTTTGACACAAAGTTTTCAAGTTCTCCTATGCGATGAGTGTGGTCATTCAGTTCTTTTTTGAGTTGGGCCATGCCCGCAGCTATGGCTCTCTCCACCATCAATGCTATGGTTGGGTTTAGTAGGGCTGCGACGCCCTGGGCCAGTCTGGTGTACTGGTACCATAGTTTCTGCTGTCCCCGCGTTTGAATGGATTGGGGGGGGGAGTACCTGCATAGGTTGTGACTGTGCCGGGTTAGCGGCGATCGTGTCCCCGCACGAGGTTTCCGAACGAAGGTTCGTTGCAGTGGTGTTTTCCGAACGAAGGTTCGTTGCAGTGTTGATTTCCGAACGAAGGTTCGGTGCAGCGTTGTCGGTTCGGGAGGTAGGCAGCGTGGCGGGCGCGCTGTGGAGCACAAATTTGTCCATCTCTGAGGGGGTTCCCGGATGGTTACTGGGTGTCAGGGAGGCGTGCTGGGGTGCCGAATTTGCCTGATCCAGGTGTTAGCAGGTTTTTTAGGCAGATGAGGTCCGGAGCCGTTGCTCTTCACTCCTTCCTCATCAGGCGCCGGAACCGGAAGTTGCTCCCGGTTTTTAACATTGGTGTCTATGGGAACTTTTGATTAGCTTGACATGGCACTGCTCTCGATTTTTAACATTTAACATTAGAGGTGCAGAGCTGTTTAATTTAAAGGAGTCCAGAGGTGTGGGGGCGCTGTTTAATGTAAAGGGGTCCAGCCATATACAGGGTTTTTTCTTTTTCTTTCTTTGTGTTGACCTTCCTTTTTTTCTGGACATGGTAAAAACCATGACTGGTATAGTTGTTAGATGGGCTAGGGTCAAAGCCCTCTTCTTCGCTCCCCTAGTGTGGTTGGTATGGGGAGGGAAGAGGGGCAGGGTATATTATTTGGGGTGGTTAGGGTCACTGGTGAGATTGGATGCACTATGGATGGTAGGGTGGGGGGGTAGAAGTCCCATTGAAATTCCTTAGTTTCTTCCTAAGGTGTAGAGTGCCCTTTAAGGTCATGTTAAGACAATATCTTCGCCATCAATATATGTGATAAAAACTTCTGTTCTTTTGTGGAATGCCCGGGGATTAAATTCTAAGTTTAAACAAGCTTTACTGTTCAAATATTTAAAATCCTATAAACCCCATTAAATTTTACTTCGTGGGAAAGAAAACAATGACATTGAAAAAAACTTGGGTTCAGAAGGCGTATCATGCAAATACTCGTCTTATGCCAGAGGAGTATCGATATTAATGAATAAAGCTTTTCCTTGCTTAATTGATCATGTATATATAGACCCTTAGGGTAAATTATTATAATTATTATTATTATTACATATGATTTATATAGCGCCAACAGTTTACGCAGCGCTTTACAATGTAAAGGGAGACAATACATTACAATGCAATAAAATACAAGAGGATTAAGATGGCCCAGCTCAGAACAGCTTACAATCTAATAGGGTGGAGCAGGTAGTACAAAAGGTTCTAACTGTGAGGAATGAGTTGATGGAAGTGGTAAAAGATTAGTTGGAGGTGTGACAGGCTTCCCTGAAGAGTTTTCAGGGATTGCCTGAAGGTAGCCAGAGAAGGCGGTAGGCGGACAGGTTGAGGTAGAGAGTTCCAGAGGATGGGAGAGGTTCTGGAGAAATCCTGTAGACGAGCATGGATGGAGGAAACGAGGGAGCTTGAGAGTAGGTGGTGTTGGGAGGAATGGAGAGGACGGTTTGGGTGATATTTGGAGATGTAGCTCAGGGCAGAGTTGTGAATGGCTTTGTATGTTGTGGTTAGTATTTTGAATTTCATTTGCTGGGCAATTGGGAGCCAGTGTAGGGATTGGAGGAGAGGGGTGGCAGTCACTGAGCGGTTGGTAAGGTGGATAATTCTGGCAGCAGCATTCAGCGTTTGTGTGTTCCTGAAGCGACCTGTTATCCTGATTGTCTGTTCCTGTGACCCGGCTTGTCTTGACCCTGCTGTTGATCTCCGCCTGCACTGACCTAGGCTTCCACGACCACTCTTCTGCCTGCTCCCCCGCCTGTTAATGAACTCTGTCTGCACCCGACTACTCTCCAGCCTGATCCTTCTGTACTGCTCCACCAGCCTGCTACCTACCTGGCCTGCATCACTACGCTTCTGCTTGCACGAGCTCCACATGGACCAGCACACCACCACCAGTGACCCAGTCTGACCCTCGTGTCTCCCTGCACTTCCGGGCCCCTGTCTACTCAGGGGTTCCCGAATCAGGGTCGTAAGAGAGGTTGCCTACTGCAAAAGTCAGACTCCACCACCAGGTACGTGACAGCAATGGACAGCCATGTCTGAGTCTGCGCAGGGGCCCTCTCTAACGAAGGATCTATGCACCTACCTGACCGGACTTACTCAAACAGTAAAAGACTTACAAAAGGGGTACACCCGAATGAAAAGCAAAGTCCTGGAACTTTCCATGTCGACCGCACCAAGCTCAGACCAGCTGGCGGGTTGTGCCATCATCACCCTACCCACCGAGCCAGAGCTGTATTTCGTGCTGAACTGTATTTCGCACTGCAACCCCGAACCTTCTCCTTGGATGCTACAAAGGTGGGGCTGGTTATCTCTCTCCTACAGGATGAACCCCAGGCTTGGGCCCACCATCTCCTGGAACAGAAAGCCCCTGAAATGGCTGACCTGAATCTCTTTTTCTGGGCTATGCCATTACTCTATGAGGACCTCCACCAGGGCTGCAACAGCGGAGGCAGCTCTCCATGCCCTCCAGCAGGGTCACCACACGGTGGAAAACTACATTGCGGAGTTCCGGCGTTGGGCTGCTGACACCGCATGGAATGACATGGCCCTCTGTTACCAATTCCGGTTGGGCCTGTCCGAGCCTTTGAAGGATGAATTGGCTCGAGTGGGGACACCCCATTTCCTCGAGACTCTGATTGGCCTGGCCATCCAGGTTGACTGTCATCTACGGGAAGGCAGGGCTGTGCGTTCTGCAGGAAATCAGCTGGAGCTCATGCGTACTGAGCACCCAAGCCCACCACTTACCCCGAAGAGAGACACAGGCGTCTCAGCCACAACCTGTGCCTCTATTGTGGAGGTTCTGGGCATCGTGTCCGGTCATGCCCAGCTAAGGGTCCCATCTCCCCCGAGGGAATGGTCCTGTCCTTGCCCGACCAGGCAACTCATCTGGTGCTTACCATGTCTCTACAACTCCCCAATGGGAGTATCCAAGTCCCAGCGGTTCTGGACTCAGGTGCCTGCAGCTGCTTTGTGGACCTATCCTTTGCAGCACACCAAATTTTGTCACGCTCCTTTTGGTGGCCCTCTGCTGACGAGGACTGTAAGAAATACATCAGCATCTGCCCAGTCTGTGCCCGAAGTAAGACAAGTAGGGCCAAAGCCTGAGGTCTACTAAACCCACTTCCCATTCCTGAGTGCCCATGGTCCCACATATCCATGGACTTTATAGTCGAGTTGCCTCTCTCTGCCGGCTTCAATTCCATCTTTATGGTCGTGGATCGCCTCACTAAATGGCCCATTTTATACCCATGAAGGGTACCCGTCTGCTACAGAAACAGCGGAGGCCTTAATCAAGGAATTCGTCTGCCTCCATGGAGTCCCCACCAATATAGTTTCTGATCGTGGAGTACAATTCACATCTCAGGTCTGGAAGGGTTTGAGGTTTGAACTGTCATTCTCGCCTGCCTACCATCCACAGACGAACGGCCATACAGAGAAGACTAACCAAACCCTGGAGCAGTACCTCCTTTGTTACTCCTCATTCTCCCAGGATGATTGGGTCTCACTGCTTCCGGTAGCTGAATTTGCCTACAACAACATGGTGCATTCGGCCACTAAGCAGTCTCTGTTTTGGGCGAATCTGGGCTACTATCCTGCATTTCTACCCAGCATGATTCCAGAAAGTGTGGTGCCCACGGCCCAAAACATCACGGAATTCTTGGAAAAAGAAAAACTTCTACAGGAGACATTATCCCGGACCCAGGAACTTAACAAACGAGCCTTTGACAAGGGGAAGTCGGGAAATTGGACCTGCAACTAGGCGACCGAATTTGGCTGGCAACCAAAAACCTGAAACTTTCCTGCCCCTCCAAGAAATTAGGACCAAGGTTCATCTGGCCTTTCCCCATGAAGAAAAGAATCAACAAGGTGGCATACGAGCTGACCCTTCCTCCATCCATGCGAATCCACCCGGTGTTTCACGTCACGCTACTGAAGCCAGTGACCCAGGATCCCTTTCCAGGACAGAGGACATCTCCACCGGGACCAGTTCTGGTGGACGGAGAGGAGAAGTTTGAGTTGCAGGCTATTCTGGCTTGCAGGAAGGGTGGAGGCTCAACCCAATTCTTAGTCAAGTGGAAGGGGTATGGTCCGGAGGAGAACTCATGGGAACCCGAGGATAATATCCACGCTAAAGAGCTCATTGAAGCATTCTGGAAGAAACACCCAGAATTGAGAGCCCGATTGTGCATCTGGGGGCTGCCCCTTGGGGGGGGGGGGCAATGTAAGGAACCTTCTTGGGCCATTGGACAGCCTTTGCGTGGGCACAAGTAGCATGTGCGCGTGTCCGTGCGCGTTCACATGCCTGTGCACGCATGTGTGCACGTATGCACCGGCAATGGCGCCAATAGCGGCCATTTAAGCAGACAGCACCAGGAAGCAAATGCTGTCCATGCTACAGCGTTTGTGTGTTCCTAAAGCAACCTGTTATCCTGATTGTCTGTTCCTGTGACCCGGCTTGTCTTGATCCTGCTGTTGACCTCCGCCTGCACTGACCTCTGCTTCCATGACCACTCTTCTGTCTGCTCCCTTGCACCTCGCGACCCGCCTGTTAACAAACTCTGCCTGCACCCGACTACTCTCCAGCCTGATCCTTCTATACTGCTCCGCCAGCCTGTTACCGACCCAGCCTGCATCACTACGCTTCTGCTTGCACAAGCTCCACACGGACCAGCACACCACCACCAGTGACCCAGTCCGACCCTCGTGCCTCCCTGCACTCCCGAGCTCCTGTCTACTCTATCAGGGGTTCCCGAATCAGGGTTGTAAGAGAGGTTGCCTACTGCATAAGTCAGACTCCACCCCCAGGTACATGACAGGCCCGAACTTATGCTCTGGCTGAACCGTTCGCCCATTCTTAACCCTGACAGAAAGGGGCAATGGAGAGGAGGAGACAGAGTTGTAGGAAACACTGAAGGAGCGCTGTGATAGGTAGGAGGAGAACTAGGATAGAGCAGAATCTTGGAGGCCAAGGGAACAGAGTTTATTGAGAAGGAGCAGATGGTCAACAGTATCAAAGGCTGCAGAGAGGTCAAGCAGTAGGAATATGGAGTAGTTGCCATTGGTTTTAGCAGTTAGTAAATCGTTAGTGAGTTTTAGTAAGGCAGTTTCTGTGGAATGTAGCGAGCAAAAGCCAGACTATAAGGGGTCATGAAGGTTATTTTCACTGAGGTAAGAGCTAAGACGGTTGTAAACTAAGCGTTCTAGAAGTTTAGAGGTTAATGGGAGCAATGAGATAGGTCTTAATTTGTTCAGGTTGGTGGGGTCTAGTGAGGGCTTTTTAATTATGGAAGTGATCTGCACGTGTTTTAGAGGGGAGGGGAAGGTGCCACTAGAGAGGGAGAGATTGAAGATGTGAGTGAGGGACCGTAGGATAGAATAAGAGAGTGACCGTAGTAGTTGTGAGGGAACAGGATCCAGGGGACAATTGGTTAGGTGGCCATCTGAAAAAAGTTCCTTAATCTCTTCAGTAGTAGCCAGTTCAAAAGAGAAGAGTGTTGACTGTGCTGTTCGGCAAAGTATGTTGGATGGGGAAGATGTACGCACAGTGGCAGTGTCCTCACGTATTGCATCAATCTTGTCTTTGAAGTGATTGGCAATCTCTTGGGCAGATCTCTTGGCTAGTAGTGAACTACACGTTCACTACTAGCCATGGTAGAATGTCAGAGAGAATTTTATCATTTTAATCCCAGTACTTTGAAGCATTGATGGTGGCCCAGCGGGTTTTAAATTTACATATGGAGTAAGCAACTAGAATAGATTAAAAAAAATACAAAGAGATTTTGAAGACGGAGATAAAAATGGGAGATTTTTAGCAATGCTAGCACAGCAGGATAACCTGACTACACTCATATTGGATGTAATTATCTCCGGTGGAGAGAGGGTCTCTGCACCAGAGGATATGTTAGATACTTTTAATCAATATTATGAATCTCTCTATGCCTCTTCCCTCCCCACAGGCTTTGGCTCAAAATATTTATCTGTTCTTCTAGATCAGGTGGCTTTGGGATGGTTGTCGGATCGAGAAAGGGAAATGTTAGTTAGACCTATTACTTCAGAGATCAGAGCTCATGTTTTTAACTGAAGAAACGCATTTCACCATTGATGAATTTCTTGATACAAATAAAAGTTTTTAAAAAATTATACAAAATCCTTGATTAATTTGGATGCTGCCTGAAAGTCCCTAGGGGGAACTTCCTCAACCACAAATCTTTGGGACGTGCAGCCCACTATCTCTCATTGTCCTTTTCCCATTTATTTTGTATATAGTATTGCCAATCTGGGAGCCAAAAGTTCGTTTTGTAGAATTCAATAGGAAGTCCACCTGGACCTGAGGCTTTTCCACTCAGGAGGGACCTTATGACCATTAGGACCTCCTCTGATACAAAATCCTTGATTAATTTGGATGCTGCCTGAAAGTCCCTAGGGGGAACTTCTACTACTACTTCTACTACTACTATATACAAAATGTCTATCAGAAGGAGTGCTTCCTGACTCTATGAGATATGCCCATATAATTCTTGTTTATAAAGAAAACAGAGATCTTCCTATAGGCATATAGCCTTACTTAATAATGATTTTAAAATTTTAACAAAATTACTTACCCTTAGATTAGCATTTGGAGGCTAAGAATTTACATGCATCATACATACATCATACATACTAGGGGGAGTACAACTGGGGGAATACATAGCGGAGAAGGATCTGGGGTTTTTGGTAGATCAATAATTAGCATGCAATGCCAAGCTGCGGTTTCCAAAGCAAGCAAAATCTTTTCTTGTATTAAGAGAGGTATGTACTCCAGAGATAGAGACATCATTTTGCCCCTGTACAAATCATTAGTGAGATCTCATCTTTTTTTACGCAACTGAATAGTATTTTCTCTTTGTTTCTATGGAAAAACCAGTCACCCAGATACAAATTATCTACATTGTTGTGTCCTTTGTCCAAAGGGGGACTGGCTTTTCCAGACTTTTATAAATATTACATAGCGTCACAGTTGGCGACTGCAGTGGGATGGCTGGGTCCAGATAAGTACAATCCTGCGGCCATGTTGGAGGCTGCGATAGTTCAGTCTGTGGAAGCGCTCCAGTTACTTCTATTTTGAGGTCTTAAAGTATCGTATAAATTATGTCCTTCAATGATAACAACTAATAGAGCTTGGAAGATGGGGTTGGCCTATGAAAAACATCCTGGGCCAATTCTATCTCTAAATACTCCATTATAGGGAAATCCCCAGCTGGCCCATTTAAGGTCAATTCCAAACACAGGAGTTTGGGCTAAATGTAAGATAAAAGTTATTGGACAGGTGATAGATCAGGGGACAGTAATTCCCTTTAGGAAACTGGTGGAGGACTTCAGTATTCCAGGGAACTATTATTTTCGCTATATGCAACTTTCTCATGCTTTGTTCAGCCAATTTCCAGTGGGATTTCCAGAACTGGTGGAGCCCGAATTAGAACAGGTAGTGAGATCAAGATGTAAATACAAGCCATTTCCAATATTTATAGTCACCTTAATTCATTAGGGCCACCAGCTCTGGAAAGACTTGGGATACAGAATATGTAAAAAGGAAATCAAGGACGCAAAAATTCAAAACGAACGGCAGATTGCAAAAGATAGTAGGACAATTCCCCAAAAAAATTCTTCAAGTACATTAATAGTAAAAAGGTCAGGTCGGAGCATGTAGGCCCTTTACAAAATAATCTAGAGCGCTTGACTGGGGACAAAGAGAAGGCAAACTTATTTAATACTTTCTTCAGCTCTGTGTATATGTCAGGAAACAACCTTTGCCCCTGGAATTCGGGTCCAGAAGCCTGTGTGCATGTGCATGTGGGTGTGCGCACGTGCACGCGTGTATGTGCCGGCATTGGCGCCTAAACGGCCCATTTAAGCGGACAGCACCCCGCAACCAGTGCTGTCCATTTTACAGCATCCCAGTGTTCCATAGCGATCTGTTCTGAGATTTACAGTTTACCTGTGACCTGGCTTGACCCTGTATCTGCTTGAACTCTGCCTGCACTGATCCCCAGCATGCCTACGACCATTTTCCTGCCTGAACCTTTTGTACTTCAGTTGCCCACCTGTTGCCGAACCTGCCTGCACCCGACCACCCGACTGCCTGCTCCTCCTGTACTGCTTCGCCTGCCTGTTATTGACCCGGCCTGTACCACTACTCTTCAGTCTTGCACAAACCACCTCTGGACGACATCTTGCCACCATCTGTGTCCGATCCAGCCCTCGAGCCCCCCTGCGCTCTAGAACTCCCTGTCTGCTCTACCAGGGGTTCTAGAACCAGGGCCATAAGAGAGGTTGCCCACTGCATAAGTCAGACTCTACCATCAGGTATGTGACAGCAACGGACAGCCAGTCTGAGTCTGCGCAGGGGCCCTCTCTGATGGATGATCTATGTGTGCACCTAGCTGGGCTCACCCAAGCGGTGGAGAACTTACAAGAAGGGTACAGCTGATTGGAAAGCAGAGTCCTGGAGCTCTCCTTGCCAGCTCCATCAAGTTCCGGCCAGCCTGTTGCTCGCACTATTGTCACCTGCCACCGCAGAGGCAGCTCTCTTGCAAGGCCGCCGTACGGCGGAGGACTATGTATCGGAGTTTTGGCGCTGGAGCGCAGATATACGACCTGGAAAGATGCAGAGTGCTGTCATCAGTTCAGGCTGGGCCTCTCAGAGCCGCTCAAAGACGTGTGGGTGTTCCCCGATCTCTGGATGCCCTGATCTACCTGACCATCCAGGTTGACCGCCGCCTGCGGGAACACAGAGCTGAGAGGATCTGCGCGACCTGTCTGGATGTTACTCTGGAGTGCCCAGTTACCCGGGACCAGCCCCACAAGACCTGCCGGAGCCCAGACCCTGCATCCCTCATTCTCCCCTGAGGAGAGACACAGACATCCAACCTATAATCCCTGCCTCTACTGCAGAGGCCCTGGACATCTGGTCAGGTCCTGTCCAGTGAAGTGTGGTAAGGGTCCCCACACTACCAAAGGAGAAGTCTTATCCTTGCCAAGTAATACTACCCACCTTGTTCTTCTCCTTCTTCTACAGCTTCCAGGCAGGAGTATCCAAGTTCCAGCCATCATCGACTCTGGAGCATGCAGTTGCTTCATGTACTTGACATTTGCAGCTCAGCATCAAATCCCTCTTAGACCCAAGACCCACCGGATGGTCATCTGCCTGGCTGATGGGTCTGCCATTAAATCGGGTGCAGTCACCCACTAAACCATCCCTCTTTTTGCCAGAACAAACAAGCGGTCACTTGGAACACCTGCTGTTGGATGTTATTGCGTCCCCTCTCTTCCCTGTTATCTTGGGGCTGCCGTGGCTCCAGGCTCACTGCCCCACCATTAACTGGACCACTGGGGAGGTTCAGTTCTCCTCCCTCTATTGTCAGCACCACTGCCAGCAGCCGACTTTGGAAGCTCCTCCTTCTGTGCTATGCTTAGACGCTGACCCTGACCCAGAGACCCGCATTGCTGTTCCTTCAGTCTACTACAAGTTCCTAGATGTGTTCAGTAAGAAGGGGGCAGAGGAACTTTCACCTCACAGGTCTTATGACTGCCCAATAGAGCTGTTGCCCAGTGCTGAGGTACTGTTTGGCAGGATATACCCCCTCTCTGAGGTGGAACTGAAGGCCCTCAAGGCTTATCTAGATGAGAATCTTAAGAAAGGATTCATCCGGCCTTCCACTTCCCCGGCAGAAGCGTGGATCTTCTTTGTGGAAAAAAAGGACCATTCCCTTCGACCCTGTATTGACTACAGAGACCTCAACAGGGTCACAGTTAAAAACCGTTATCCTCTACCCCTGGTCCCAGAATTATTTCAAAGACTCGGTTCAGCTACTGTATTCACCAAGCTGGATCTCCGCGGGGCTTACAACCTCATTCGCATCCGGGAGGGTGACAAGTGGAAGACTGCCTTCCGAACACGGTTCGGCCATTATGAATATCTTGTGATGCCCTTTGGGCTCTGCAATGCCCCAGCCACCTTCCAACACTTGGTAAATGATATTTTCCGGATATACCTAGACCAATTCATCATTGTCTACTTGGACGATATTCTCATTTTCACTGCCACAATGGATGATCACCGCAGGCATGTCAGGTGTGTTTTACAGCGCCTCCGACAACATGGGCTCTATGCAAAGGCCGAAAAGTGTGCATTTGAATGCTCCAGCATTCCATTCCTGGGCCTTATCATTTCGGTTTCAGGAGTCACTATGGACCCACAGAAGGTTTCTGCCATCTTGGATTGGCCAGCTCCAGTAGACAGTAAAGGGGTCCAATGGTGCGAAGGCTTCGCCAACTTCTACAGGAAGTTTATCAAGGGGTTCTCGGCAGTAATCTCACCTATCACCCAGTTCACCAAACAGAATACCCGTTTCCACTGGTCTTCCGAGGCTCAAAAAGCCTTCCTGAAGCTCAAGCAATTATTCACATCTGCACCTGTCTTGAAGCATCCGGATTCTGTCTTGCCCTACATCCTGGAGGTGGACGCTTCAGGGACTGCAGTTGGAGCAGTCCTTTCCCAGAGGCAAGGCTCAAAGGCCTCTCTCCATCCTGTTGCTTTCTTTTCCCGAAAGCTCTCAGCCCCTAAGAAAAATTATGACATGGGGGATCGGGAACTCCTAGCCATCAAGTCCGCCTTGGAGGAGTGGCGGTATCTATTGGAAGGAGCTGCACATCCTGTTATGGTCTTCACCGACCATAAAAACGTAGAATATTTACGTACCGCCAAAAGATTGAAACCCCGTCAGGCACGTTGGGCTTTATTCTTTTTTCGTTTCCAACTGCATATCACCTACAGGCCCGGTTTGAAGAACATAAAGCCAGACGCCTTGTCTAGAATGTCCTGTGAACCAGGAGTCTCCGCACCACCAGACGCATTCCTTTCTTCCCAGGAAGACTTACTGTCTCAGATCAGACGATCTCTGGCCGAATCCACTATGTCTCAGGATCCTAGGCTGACAATGAAGGGTGGGCTGTGGTGGTACCATAAAAAAGTATATCTTTTCCAAAGGAGCTACGTCTCACAGTACTGGAACTTAGCCACGACCACAAGTTGGCGGGGCATTTTGGAGGGCACAAAACTGCGGAGCTGCTATCGCTCTCTTTTTGGTGGCCTTCTGCTGACAAGGACTGCAGAAAATATGTCAGTGCCTGTCCAGTCTGTGCCCAAAACAAGACCAGTCGGGCTAAAGCTTGGGGCCTGTTGAACCTGCTCCCCATCCCAGAGCACCCATGGTCCCATATCTCTATGGACTTCATAGTAGAGCTACCTCCATCTGAAGGGTTCAATAAAATTTTTGTGATTGTGGACCGCCTTACCAAAATGGCGCACTTCATTCCCATGAAAGGCACCCCTACAGCAGTCAAAACCACAGAGACTTTTCATTAAAGAAGTGGTTCGACTTCACGGGATTACCATTAACATAATGTCAGATCGTGGAGTGCAGTTCACGTCTGGAAAGCTTTATGTACAGAGTTGGGAATTGAATTGGCATTCTCATCGGCCTATCACCCTATCGGCCTATCACCCCCAAACAAATGGCCAGACGGAAAGGACTAACCAGAGCTTAGAACAGTACCCCCGCTGTTACCCCTCTTTTGCTCAGGACGATTGGGTCTCGTTACTGCCGATAGCCGCATTCGCCTACAACAACACCATACACTCAGCTACCAAGCAATCTCCATTCTGTGCGAATTCTCGGCTACCGTCCTACGTTCATACCCAACTTAATCCCTGAAAGCACGGTACCAGCGGTACAGAAGACAACGGAATTCCTGGAAAGAAACAACAAACTGCTACAGGAGACACTATCTCGGGCACAGGAGCACTATAAGAGGGTTTTCGACAAAAGGAGATGCGGGGAACTGGACCTACAACCAGGTGACCAGGTCTGGTTGGCAACCATGAACCTGCGATTATCTTGCCCGTCAAGGAAACTGGGCCCAAGATTCATTGGCCCTTTCCCCGTGAAGAGAAGAATTAACAGGGTGGCGTACGAATTGGATCTTCCACCACCCCTGCGGGTCCATCCAGTGTTTCATGTCACCCTGCTAAAACCTGGGATCCAGGACCCCTTCCCAGATCGGAGGATGGCTCCACCAGAGCCGATCCTTGTGGATGGTGAGGAAGAGTTTGAGGTGGAAGCCATCCTCGTTTGCAGGAAAAGGGGTGGTTCCACCCAGTTCTTGGTCAAATGGAAGGGGTACGGGCCCAAAGAAAACTCATGGGAACCTTAGGACCTTATCCATGCCGAAGAACTTGTTAAGTCATTCTGGAGGAGACACCCAGATCTAAGAGCCCATTTGGGCATCCAGAGGCTGCCCCTTGGGGGGAGGGCAATGTCAGGAAACGACCTTTGCCCCTGTGCGTCCGCCTGTGCACGTGTGCGCGTTTGCGCGTGCCTGTGTGTGTGCGCAAATATACACCGGCATTGGCACCCAAATGGCCTATTTAAGCGGACAGCACCCTGCAACCAGTGCTGTCTGTTCTACAGCGTCCCAGTGTTCCGTAGCGATCTGTTCTGAGATTTCCTGTTTATCTATGACCCGGCTTGACCCTGTATCTGCTTGAACTTTGCCTGCACTCACCCCCAGCTTACCTACGACCATTCTCCTGCCTGAACCTTTTGTACTTCAGTTGCCCGCCTGTTGCCGAACCTGCCTGCACCACCCGACTGCCTGCTCCTCCTGTAATGCTCCGCCCGCCTGTTATTGACCTGGCCTGTACCACTACTCTTCAGTCTTGCACAAACCTCTGGACGACATCTCACCACCATCTGTGTCCGATCCAGCCCTCGTGCTCCCCTGTGCTCTAGAACTCCCTGTCTGTTCTACCAAGGAGGAACCAGGGGGGAACCAGGGCCGTAAGAGAGGTTGCCCACTGCATAAGTCAGACTCTACAATCAAGTACATGACAGTATACAAGCGAGCATGGGGGAGCTAATGTCTATAATGGGCGTGGTAGTGACACAGCTCGAAATGATCCACAATGGCTCAAAAGTGAAATGGTCCAGAAGTATTTAGACAGAATAAAGGTGGATAAAGCTCCAGGACCAGATGGCATCGACCCACAGATCCTAAAAGAGTTAAGCTCATCATTTCAAAGCCATTGTATCATTTTTTTAGGGACTCCTAAATGACTGGAATAGTACCACTGGATTGGCGTAGGACCAATGTGGTGCCCATATTTAAAAAGGGATCAACGTCTTTACCAAGTAACTATAGACCTGTTAGTGTAATTTCTATAGTTGGGAAGATACTGGAGAGTTTAACCACTTGCCGACCGCCGATCGGCAATTGACGGCGGCAAAGTGGCTCGTTCCCGCAAATCGCCGTCATACGACGGCGGCTGCGGGAACGTGTATAGTGAGCGCGCGCGCCGCCGGAGGCGCGCCCGCGCGCTCACTGTGTCCAGGGGGGGCCAGGGAGCGGGTGCGGCGGCTTCGATTGCCACCGGCCACCCGCGATGCCCCCCCCGGAGCGAATGAGCGGAGGTCCGTGTATGTAAACACGGACCTCCGCTGTGTGAGGGGGAAGGGCTGTGATCACAGCCTTCCTTTAGGTGAAGGCTGTGATAACTTCCCTTCCCCTGTTAGGGCATCCCCCATACAGTTAGAACACGCCCAGGGAACATAGTTAACCCTTAGCGCGCCCCCTGCAGGTTAACCCCTTCACTGCCAATGACATTTACACAGTAATCAGTGCATTTTTATAGCACTGATCGCTGTATAAATGCCAATGGTCCCAAAAAAGTGTCAAAATGTTCCGCCATGTCCGCTGAAATATCGCAGTACCGCAAAAAATCGCAGATCGCCGCAATTTTTAGTAAAAAATAAAAAAAAATTAAAAACCCCAAAAATGAATTCTCATCATCCGTAAACGCGACCACTTTTGCGCAAACCAATCAATAAATGCCGATTGCGATTTTTTTTAATCGCAAATATGAGGAAGAATATAAATCGGCCAAAAACGGTGAAAAAAAATGTTTTTTTATATTTTTTTTTTGGATTTGTATTTTAGGAAAAAGTAAGAAATTTGGGTTTTTTTGCAAAATTGTCGCTCTTCTTTTGTTTATAGCGGCGATCAGAAATGACGCAGCGGTGATCAAATACCACCAAAAGAAAGCTCTATTTGTGGGAAAAAAAGGACGCAAATTTCGTTTGGGTACAACGTCGCACGACCGCGCAATTGTCAGTTAAAGCGACGCAGCGCCGAATCGCAAAAAGGGCTCCGGTCCTAAAGCTGGAAATCCTTCCGGGGCTGAAGTGGTTAATAAAAAAACACATACGTGAATTCTTGTTGGAAAAAAATGTTTTAAGCAACAGACAGCATGGATTCATGAAGTTGTCAAACAAACCTGATTATGAGGCTTGATTATTATTTGCTAAAGTGTTTGACACGGTTCCCCACAAACCAAATGTGTAAGGTAAAGTCTACAGGCTTGGAAAGGTCAGTTTGTAAATGGATAGAAAACTGGCTAAAAGACCGAATTCAGAGAGTAGTGGTTAATGATTCTTACTCTGAACGGTCTAGAGTTGTCAGTGGTTTACCCCAAGGTTCAGTGTTGGGGCCCTTACTTTTCAATATATTTATAAATGATATAGGTCTGGAATTAAAAGTACAATTTCAGTGTTTGCAGATGACACCAAACTATGCAATGGAATAACATCCTTACAGGATGTCTCCAACTTACAAGCAGACCTCAATGCACTGTTTAATTGGGTGACTATGTGGCAAATGAGGATTCATGTAGATAAATGTAAAGTTATGCACTTAGGAGCTAAAAATATGCATGCATTATACATACTAGGGGGAGTACAACTGGGGGAATCCATAGTGGAGAAGGATCTGGGAGTTTTGGTAGATCATAAACTTAATAAGGGCATGCAATGCCAAGCTGTGATTTCCAAAGCAAGCAAAATCCTTTCTTGTATTAAGAGTATAGAGAGTAGAGAGATTATATATAGTATCTCACAAAAATGAGTACACCCCTCACATTTTTGTAAATATTTTATTCTATCTTTTCATGTGACAACACTGAAGAAATTACACTTTGCTACAATGTAAAGTAGTGAGTGTACAGCTTGTATAGCAGTGTAATTTGCTGTCTTCTCAAGATAACTCAACACACAGCAATTCATGTCTAAACCGCTGGCAACAAAAGTGAGTACACCCCTAATTGAAAATGTCCAAATTGGGTCCAATTAGCCATTTTCCCTCCCCAATGGCATGTGACTCGTTAGTGTTACAAGGTTTCAGGTCTGAATGAGGAGCAGGTGTGTTAAATTTGGTGTTATCACTCTCACTCTCTCATACTGGTCACTGGAAGTTCAACATGGCACCTCATGGCAAATAAATCTCTGAGGATCTGAAAAAAAAAATTGTTGCTCTACATAAAGATGGCATAGGCTATAAGAAGATTGCCAAGACCCTGAAACTGAGCTGCAGCAAGGTGGCCAAAACCATACAGTGGTTTAACAGGACAGGATCCACTCAGAACAGGCCTCGCCATGGTCGACCAAAGAAGTTAAGTGCACATGTTTAGCATCATATACATAGGTTGTCTTTGGGAAATAGATGTATGAGTGCTGCCAGCATTGCTGCAGAGGTTGAAGGAGTGGGGGGTCAGCCTGTCAGTGCTCAGACCATACGCCTCACACTGCATCAAATTGGTCTGCATGGCTGTCATGCCAGAAGGAAGCCTCTTCTAAAGATGATGCACAAGAAAGCCTGCAAACAGTTTGCTGAACACATGCAGACTAAGGTCATGGATTACTGGAACCATGTCCTGTGGTCTGATGAGACCAAGATAAACATATTTGGTTCAGATGGTGTCAAGTGTGTGTGGCGGCAATCAGGTGAGGAGTACAAAGGCAAGTGTGTATTGCCTGCAGTCAAGCATGGTGGTGGGAGTAAGTTTGGTCAAATCCCCTGCGCTACCCAATAACGTCACAGAAAAAATATATATATAGCACTAAATTGATAAATGCATAAAACCGGCTGCAGCTATACTAATACTACACACAATAGTAATCAAACGATAATATAATGGGGTACTGCGCAGTCAGTAGAGGTAGATAATCTATTCGCACAGATTAGGATATAGAATATGTAGTATATAAAAGTGACTTCAATGCCTAAATAAATAAGTAGCAAACATAACCTAAAAGTAGATAAAGTGCATGCATAAAAAAGTGACTTAGTGCATTAACTGTGCAACAAATGTGGGTATCTAAAAAGTTAAATTAATAAATTATATCAATACAATAGTGATACATCAAAGGTGACATAATATGAATGTCTAATATGAGTCCATAAGTTGCTCTAAAATTTCTTCAAATGACTCATGAAACAGTTCCATTTAATAACAGCAGGTGTCTCCGTGCTCAAATCAGTGCTCAATACAACTCCATTCAGTGCTTGAACTTGTGCAATCAAAATTGATTAGAGTCAATCTGGTGGGTATCATGGAACACCACCAGGGGGACTCTCGTGAAGGTGCTCTCCTAAATGTGCTCTCAGAACTCTCACCTCCAAGGCACAGTGCTTGTGCCTTAAGCTAGAACACAGCTAGCTATACTGTTGTATCCTCCCCCTAGGGGGCGTCCTTCAGTTGGCTCCTAGTCTCCTCTTAGTCTCTCGAATGTTGGATCTTCCCCTCATAAACAAAAAAAAGGACACGCTCCCATAGTGCAGTATTATTAATATCAAACAATTTATTAGTTAAAAAATGGCTGCTTACATTAACACAAACCAGAGCATTTTCAATAACAGAACAACGGCGTTGCCGCCTCTCGCTATGCTTCCGGCATGTTTGGTCCTACGCGCTACGTCACGGTCACGTGACTTCCTCAGGGCCCCTCTGTTATTGAAAATGCTCTGGTTTGTGTTTTTAATGTAAGCAGCCAAGCAAAGCTAGAGGATGCCTCTAGGTTTGGTGGAAAACACTACAGTTAGTGTAGGGAAGAAAATGCTAATAAGTCTGTTACTGTTTTACGCGAGGAAAGCAATCACACTAAACTGTATAAAATCAGCCCCTCCCTCAATAGCCTCTTGCAAAAATATAGTAAATAATAAGTTATTCCCATATAAAGATATATATTATAGTAGAGGCTGTGCAGGAACATATGAGAAGATATGGTCTAGCTGGATAGGAGATCCTACCACGGCCAATGAAGTGGAATAACCCGAACTATAGGGTAAAACAATGGCAAGGAGGGAGGGGCTTGGCAATAATATGAAAAGGACAAGGATGGGGGTGTGCAGGTGGTGGAGCCACATAAATGGAAGGGTGAGGAGTTCCTTTTTTAAGGGTGAAGTAGGCTCATACTGATTCTTTTTGTAATCTGCAATGAAAATTGTATATTGTTAGTGTTTGTGAGACCTTTCGTGGGATTGTGTACTTTATATGTGATGTATGTATTTTTGTATATGTTAATAAAGCAAAAAAAAAAAAAAAAGAATATACATGTATATTGTAGTTTTCCAATCTCTAGACCTGTTGGCTGCACATGTTTATTTTCATTAGGTTTTTTATTTTCAGCTACTTATCCTGCCAGTAACACATTTCCTATCCTAGTGGATAACCATGTGAACTCTCTGTGCTATATCTATGAAGAAGCAGCATTGTTATCCTAGACTGCTAGGTTTTACTTTAAAAAAAAAAAAATACACACTCAGGAATTATCTATTAACACAGTGGGTTGGCACAGTAGTGTAGTGGTTAGCACTTTCGCCTAGCAGCAAAAGGGTCGCAGACTCGAATCCCCACCACGACACTACCTGCCTGGAGTTTGCATGTCCTCCCTGTGCTGCGTTAGTTTCCTCCCACACTCCAAAGACATGCTGGTAGGTTAACTGGATCCTGTCTAAATTGTCCCTAAGATGTGTATGTATGAATGTGAGTTAGGGACCTTAGATTGTAAGCTCCTTGAGCGTAGGGACTTATGTGAAAGTACAATGTACAGTATATGTAAAGCGCTGCGTAAATTGATGACGCTATATTATTATTATTATACAGGATTTATATAGTGCCGACAGTTTGCACGGCGCTTTATATAAGTACCTGAAATAAATTAATTAGCATTTACTTCCAAATGTATACCCAATTTGTCCTGAAAAAACACAAGGTACAAAAGTAGGTTTGTTTTAACATCATCATTATGGGGTTAAAAGAGTGTCAGTCCCTTAATGCTCATAAAGACATAGAAAAATGATGCTTTTCTTCACACAACTATTTGATGCCATGCTTGAAGTATTAAAGCATTGGCCCTTAATTTACCTCCTTTGACATCTTGTTTACCTTGGAGAACCATTAGCTTATTATATAACTTAAGGTTGTGTCTTTTGAGACAGATATCACTCATGCTTTCAGTATAATTGTTTGCTGTCTAGTAATGGTTTACATTTTTCTTCCAAAATAATGATACAATGCATGCTGACCTAAAGAACTATTTGCAGAGACATCAAAAAAATGGTAGTAATTTACTGTGTTTGCCTAGCAGTGTCCAATTAAATAGAAAATCCATGCAGCATGGTGGAAGAAAGTACAAAGTGTTGTTTCATAATGCCATGTTGTTTGGCTTTATTTGTTGTAAAGATACTAAAGGTGTATTCTCCTGCTAAATCATTTGAGCAGTTTAGAGTGCAATGATTATTTGCAACATTTTTTAACTTGACAATTAAAGCAATACTAAAGGTTATATTTTTTTTATTAAATTGAAATAAAGTGGATGTATACGCTCACATATACCCAGTGAATAAGGATGGGCCCGTGGTGTCGAACATCGGGCATTTGCTCGTTCGTCGAATTTAGAACATTATGGGGTGTTCGCAGAGACTTTGCTGCCGCGGAGCGCCCCATCTGCGCTGGCTTTGTTTTGACATTTTATTTATAGTGCAGGACGGGGCCACCAGGTGAGGTACAAGTGACCCCACCCCCTTCTGACATCATGTGATGTCACAGGGGCAGGTCGCTCAAATACGTCACTGGGTGGCCCCACCCTTCACTATAAATAAAACGTCAAACCAAAGAGAGCTCAGTCAGCGGGAGCCCTCCCATGGAAGAAGAGCTGTTCGTTTTTTTTTCGGGCCCGTCGTTCGTCATGATTGACACTGGATTACAACAGGGGACACTTATTTTTATTTTGTAATAAAGGACGTGTCCCTAATTGTCTCCTGTGGTTTTTCTTTTTTGACACTTTTTGGTGAATTAGTGGGGGTACGATGTACCCGATACTAATTCACATAGTGGGGGGTCAGGATCTGGGGGCCTCTTATTAAAGGGGGCTTTCAGATTCCGATAAGCCCCCCGCCCACAAACCCCCACAACCACAGCCCAGGGTTGTGGGGAAGAGGCTCTTGTCCCCCCTGAACTGTACCAGGCTATATGCCCCCAACATGGGGATAAGGTGCTTTGGGGTGGGGGGCGCAGAGCCCCCCTGCCCCAAGGCACATATACTCCCCATGTTGAGGGCATATAGCCTGGTATGGTTCAGGGGGGGCACTCGCTTGCCCCCCCTATCCTGGCCGGCCAGGTTGCATGCTCGGATAAGGGTCTGGTTTGGATTGTAGGGGGAACCCCATGTCAATTTTTTTTTACATTTTGGCACGGGGTTCCCCTTAGAAACCAAACCAGACCCAAAGGGCCTGGTTTGGACTGGGGGGGACCCCATGTACATTTTTTCAGTGGTTTTTATGTATATTGCCGGGAACAGGCAATACATTACAGCCGCAATAATAAATTACAATTTTTCCTTCACAAATGTAATTTTGCTCTGGCTATGTTCTAAACATCACAGAGGTGCACCCGTTTACAGGCAGACTAAGGGACCCCCAACCCCCACCCCCCCTGCATGATATTTGAAGGAATATTTAATTTTTATTGTTTCACTTTAACCATGATTAAAATTACTGCTACTGAAAAAACTATCCATTTAAAAACTTTTTTTTGCATTGATACATGTCCCCTAGGGTAGGACCCGAATCCCCATACACTTTTTAGGACAATAACTTGCATATAAACCTTTAAAATGAGCACTTTTGATTTTTCATGTTCGGCTCCCATAGGCGTTAATGGTGTTCGAATGTTCGCCAAATTTTTTGCCTGTTCACATGTTCTGGTACCAACCGAACCTGAGGGTGTTCGTCCCATCCCTATCAGTGAAGTGAACAGCCTCAGATGATACACAGAGATTAAGCAAATCTCCCTATATAAGTATTACATTTATATATGCTGTCTTCACATTTATATACTGTTTAGAAAGTGCACATTCGCTTGGGCGTGGCCTGAAGCAGCATGTGATCGGACGTGTTTTTCAGCAGCTCCAGATCTCCTCGGCATAATCCTTTGCAATCCTGCGTGCCTGTACCCTGTGAAGCCTCAATCCACCTCTGCCTGGTTGCTGTACGGCTTCCCCAAGCTCTGTGAGGCGATAGTTGATGGGAAAGAGGAGAAAGAAGCAGCCTCCAGCCACAATGAATATCACCACTTGTTCAGGCCTTGGGGGCCAAGATGGCCGCCGCTCCACCGCCCCGCTCCCCTCCTTGGCATCCACGCCGGAGCTGTTTGGAGAAGACCCTGAACTCCCCCCTTCTCTGCCTCCCTCCCCGGGAGCTGGGGCTCCGCAAGAGTTGCTGTCACAGACTTCTCCCAGCGATGAGGACATGGAGGAAGAACCTACCCTGATGGATGTACTAAAAACGAATAAGGTAAATCACTCTGACCTGATGGGGAAGGTAGCGGAGCTGAAATTAGACATTACTATTATGCGCCAGGACATGCATAAGATTCGGGACAGGGTCTCAGAGACTGAAAGTCGCATCAGTGATTTGGAGGATAATGTTAACCCCCTCCTGCCTGCAGTTAAAACGCATGGCGCTAAAATCAAGTCCCTGGAAGACAAGGCTGACGATTTGGAAAATCGTCTGTCTCTTCCCCCCTCAAGTCCCAGAAGAGGTTTGTCGAGGCCGCACCTACGGT
>BLSH010271154.1:272909-290818 GCA_018402905.1 Glandirana rugosa | reverse complement strand
TACTTGATTTTAATTTATTTTCCCTATCCCCATTTATTTGTAGGGCACTTGCCCTAGTTTGAAGATGATTTTAGAACAGTTATATGGCTTCTACCATTATTTAATACTTTTCAGACACAGTTTGAAGATGATCCACATTCACCTCCATTTTTGCTTTTTTTATGTTTTTATTTTTTTTTAAATATTTACAGTTATTTCCCTGGCCCCATTTTTTTGTAGGGCACTTGCCCTACCCTTACCCCCATTTTACTTCCTTTTGCAGCCCTCTAGGGCTTTCCAGGACTTTGTTACAGCCATTTTTGTGCATAAAAGTTCGGGTCCCCATTGATTTCAATGGGGTTCGTTGTCCGTGCGATCGTTCGGGTTCCGTCCGGACCCGGACCCGGACTTTGTCCTGAAGTTCGGACGGACCAGCAGAACCCGAACTTCCAGAGGTTCGCTCAACTCTACTTATAACATTAGCATGTGTGCATGTAGGTGTTCTATTGCAGTTTTGTTGCAGCATGCTGTAGATGCGTGTCTATGTGCAACTGACAATAAATGGCAATGCACAATAACAAATACTGTATACAGTGTGTTGCAATGCTATGCTTTATAGAATCATGATGTGCATTAAAACACGTTATGTTTTGAATGAGCCCTATATGTGTCTTAATGCCTCCCAAATTTTGTTGCTTTATTATATATTTATAAACACCAAATATATAACTTTGGAATAAAATATATTCAAAGACATACTGTATGCTTAGTTATTATGGAGATAGATGTCTTTGCAGCACATCTGAACGTGATAGAACTTAAAAGCATATTTTAGTAATAGTGTATCAAATACACTCATTATAAAACAATCTCGAATGTCTATCACTTAAAATAAAACAAAAATGAGACCACAATGATTTTGTAGCAACGGTTTCCATTAAAGTTGGCCCTGCTGTGCAAAGTATAGCTGCACCCACCTCTACGCAGATGTCCTTTTTACAGGTCATTGAATATGGCATGGTTGAAGCTATCTTTTTGCTATGTATATCTCTAGCTTTTATCGCACACATGAAGCACTCTAACACTCTGCATAATTAACCAGCTAAGCAGACATGTAAAGTTTTCTTAGAACACCTTAAAATGTCATTCCAGTTTTGTTGAGAAAAAAAAACAATCCTCTCTAACAAAGCTGTGTACATTGTAAGGATTTTAACAAACATGTTTGCAGAGCCATATCTTTTCTGTTCTGAAGAAATGTATATTTGTTTCATCATTTTCTTTCTCAAACAAATTTTGAATATGAGAGGGTTCACCTTCATTTTTACTCCTTTGCAACCTCAGTGTTAATAAGAAAAACTGCAAAATCTGCCTCCCTTTAGGTCGGAATGATTCTTAGTAGGGATGAGCTGAGAGTTTGGACTTAACCTAAGTTCCAAATTTTGGCTGTTCTAAATTTTGGTGGAAATTGCTTCACCCCATAATGCATTGCAAATAAGTACCACATATCCCACACACAATTTTTGCCATAGCTACTAATTTCTCGTAGGGAATAAGTGCCATGTAAAATATATAATGTCTGGGAGGAGCAAAAGGAGAGGCAGGAGTTGTTCCCATACAGCTCTCAGGGGGAGAACAGCATCCATTTCCATAGGCTAAAGTGGTGGTGAAGGTGCAGAGTCTAGAGGCAGGGCATATGTGCCTTTATTTGTTGGCAGTAGGTGTGTTATACACCCAGAACTTGGGGGGGGGGGTGGTGGCTACAGTGTCCAGTTCTGCCTCTTCATCAATAGATACTCTTGCTGTTGCCCACCAACTGGCACAGAGAAATCAGCTTTGAGCACAGTATCACCCACTTGCTGCAAGAGTATGCACAGCAATTAGATGCATCTGTGGTTGAGGGGTGACAGATGACACCAGGCAGGCAGAACCAGTTGGAACAGATGTTCCTGTAGCCACAGCCTATTACCAAGGAGGGTGGAGATGATGTTGAGGTCTTTGGCCATACTTGGATGCCAGATATAGCAGAGGAGGAAAGTGAGGGAGAGTCAACATATCAGCAAAGCAAGATATAATCCAGGGGCATCTAACAGAGGAGTGAAGGGAGCAGCCACTCAATTATATCAGATTGCACAGCTCCACAGGTACAGGGTATCGTTATTCCCTGGTCAACTCCCCAGAGCTAAGCTGTGTGGGCCTTTTTCAACATCAGTTCTATAAACTGCACATAGTCCTTTTCCATCCCTGCCTAAAGAGTATCAAACATGGTAAAAGTATCAGTAATTTGGGTACTACATGTATAAACAGACACAGGACTTCTCCCCTATAATCTGTTTGGGAACAGCACCTGAATGTTAGCCATCTACAGGAAACTAATCACATTCTTACTCTTCCACTTCTACCTTCACTATACAGGGTTCCCCAGCAAGCTCCCGCAATAGGGATGAAAATCAAGAGGTATTAGAAATTGACATTCCAGTGGAGAGGGGGTTAGAATGGTGCCAAGCAGAGGAGAGGCTGCAACCTCTCACCGATTTTGCCAAACCCCCAAATCCCCTCTCCCTGCAATCTCCAGCTATAGCACTGATCAGGCAGGTTTCTCTACCTCAGTTGCTAGTATATAAGACTGTTCCCAGTCCTTAACTACCCTGATTCCCTGCTGGTTTTACAGCTCCTGCCTTTACAGCTGGTAGATTGAGTCACCATGACAAGTGCCCGATTGCCATTTTTTCACATGTTACGCTATGGCTGCCTTCCATCATTATGTGGTCAGCAAGATGGTCCACCTGACCACAGACATGTAGTCCAGCAATTTACAGGGAGTTTTATATCATTCCCAGCCCACTTGGTTACTCTGCTAGCAGCCAGGAGCTGATTGTGCCACCCAGTACCCTTATAGTTGGTGACAGGGACAGAGCAGTCACTTCCATTTACTTCCCAATGCCCTCTGTGGGGATTCAATCCCCGTACCATCCTTTCTCTGCAAGTGTTCAAAAGACTATGCAACAGTTCAGGCAAAATGATGCCACACAGTGTTGCTACTGGTATGCCTAGGGAATAGGAGCTACACTGGGGCACATATTCTGGGCCCTCTGCAGGGGCAGACCCAGAGGTGGTTAGCCGCATGCTATCTTGTGCCAGTAAATGTGTATGTGACAATGGCACCAACATGCTGTTCACCCTTTGGCAGAAAAACCTCACATATGTGTCCTGCCTGGCACATGTGCTCAATTTGGTGGTGCAGAGCTGCCTTGATAGGTAGCCTGGCTTACAGAACCTTCCGAGGCAGGGCAGAAGAGTTTGTAGCCATTTAAGGTGGTCATACTCAGCCAGAGAACTTCTAGATATGTCAGCGCCCACTATATCTAAATTCCATCCCTGTGAGGTATCAGCAGCTACTGGAAGAGCATGTGGAGAAGGATTATTGATGCTGTGGTGGCATTTTATGAGGAGGAGGAAGACATGGGGTGGGTTTCATCCCTGACAAACTCTAAGAGTTGTACCTGGATAGGAAGGAGGTAAATGAGGACAATGGCATCTTCAGTGACCACAAGGACTTGGGTTCCTTTGCCTCCAGTAACCTGTGGCACACGAGATCTGTCATACTCCAGAACCTGAAAAGTACCATATGATTTGTGGCATGAAGGAGTGGGACTATTATTAGTTAACCTACTAACCTTACTGGATCCACACTACAAAGGTAAAGTCATAGAGCTCATCCCGCCCTCACAGTGGAAGCAAAAGTTGAGATGTGCTGTGGAGGAACTTACTAACCCCCTTTCCAGAAGCTTAAAATATATAGTCTCACAAACAATGTGACTTGGAGCCTGCTGTCATTGAAAGAAGAAACAGCAGTGGGGATGGCTATCTAAGTGAGACATTTAAGGCAGATGTTGACATGCTTGCAATGGACTATACCCTCGATTATTGGGTAACAAGGATGGACCACTGGCTGGAGCTTGCCCAGTATGCAATCAAGCTGCTGGGCTGCCCTTCAGACAGCAGCCTATCTGAACATACATTTAGTGCTGTGAGTGGCTTTGTGACATACAAAATAGTCTGTCTGTCCCAGGACACAGTTAACCAGATGACATGTTAAAATGAACCTTGATCAGCAACAACTACCTGCAGATTAGATTCAATTGGGATTTTGTCACCCAAAGTATTTATTTTCTGTAAAACCTCCTGTCACCATTGCCATATCCTGCCTCCTAGAGTTGAGCGAACCCGAACTGTAGCGTTCAGGTCCATACCGAACTTTCAGGGGGTCCGTGTTCCGAACCTGAACGTTTGAGAAAAAGTCCGGGCTCGGGTTCTGGGTTCTGATATTTTATAACGCATGTTGAATAGCTGCAGGGCAGCCAATCAACAAGCGTTTCACTGGTTTTCCCTGGAAGCCATCACAGCTATGCCTACTAATGGCATGGCTGTGATTGGCCAGTGCATCATGTGACCCAGCCTCTATATGAGGCTGGAGTCACAGTGCTGCATGTCACATGCTCTCAGGTTAGTGTAGGGAGAGGATGCTGCCTGCGCTGTGAGGGACAGATTGTGAGGGAAAGATTGCAGATCTAATAACTAGGTAGAGATTACTACTACTGCTGTGAGGGACAGATTGCAGTGATAATAACTAGGTAGAGATTACTACTACTGCTTTGAGGGACAGATTGCAGATCTAATAACATCTCATCCTGCATTACAGAACGATCTGATTACAGAATGATCTCTCATCCTGCATTACAGAACGATCTGATTACAGAACAATCTGATACTGGACTAAGTAGAGATTACTACTGCTTTGAGGGACAGATTGCAGATCTAATAACATCTCCCATTTTCTTCCTTTTGCAGCCCTCTAGCACTTGCCAGGACTTTTTTACAGCCATTTTGTGCCGAAAAGTTTGGGTCCCCATAGACTTCAATGGGGTTCGGGGTCCAGAGTCAAGTTCGGGTAACGTTCGGTACCGAACCCGAACGTTTCCGCAAAGTTCGGCCGAACCCGCCAAACCCAAACATCCAGGTGTTCGCTCAACTCCCGCCATGAGAACATCTGGACATCATTAACACCTCCTTTTACAAGTTCTGGCTGTTAGGATCTATTGATCCACCTCGTCATTGCTGTTGTTTATTACAACTATACTTTTAATTTCAAACTCCCAATTTCTCTGCCACCATTTCACAATTGCAAAAAATGTACATTTTTGGCTGGGTAACATCATTTGTTCTGCACAAATATTTCTGTAGGGTTATGTTGTTTTTGCACCATATCTAGTTTTTACACAGCTGTTAAATAGTTGCTAAAAATTTCAATTCTGTGGCCAGGTAACATTGTGCGCTCAGCACAAATAATTCTGTAGGGTTTCAGTGTTTTTGAACCATTAACACCTCAAAACCATTTTTTCTGCAGCTGTTTCACAGTTGGTTACAATTTTCTAGCCAGATAACATACTGTGCTCTGCAGAAATGTGTCTGTGGGATTGCAGTGTTTTTGCACCACTAGCAACCTAAACCCAATTTTTCCAAAGCTGTTCAGGATTACAAGGAATGTAACATTTTTTTGAAGGTAACATCATGTGCTCTACCAGAATATTTTTGTTGATTGGTACAGTTTTCCAGTCTTCAAGTCTATTTCAAAACCATTTTTTTTTACGTGCAATCTGCCTGCTCTCTCCCTCTTAAATAGCAGACTATTAGCAAGGCTTCAAAAAATCTGCTGCAAATGATATACTATTTTCAGCCTTCATTCCAAAAAACACTGTTATTTATTTGATCAAGATGAAATCTGAGTGCTCTCTCCCTCTGATATAGCATCTCTGCTAAAATTAGTCCAAACTGCTCAACAAATCAGTTCTGTTTTCTTGCTTGTAGCAAAACAGAGGGGGGAGCCATGGTATGTGTCCCTAAAAAATGAGCTCACCACCACATCCCAATATTTAAGAGAAAGATAGGGTGGCCCCAAGGGATGGGGATTTTGTGGGTGGGTGCTCAAACACAGTACAAATGTGTAAACAAATTAATATGCATAGTTTATTGGTATGCAATAAAAAGCACATATAGAATGTACATTAAGGCAATCATTAGCAGACATCAAAGGCAATGCAGAATACAAATACCACTCAGTGGACAAGGCAGGAGAACCAACTGGTGATTATGACGTATTTCCCAACATGTTTCGATATCACGTAATGTATTCTATTTTCCTCAGGGGAATACTGTATTGCCGACAATATTATTTCTATAAGATACAATGTACGTTCATAGTAAAAACAGTCATTACAGACACGTAGCAAAGTAAACAATTGTACATATCTTATCCAACAATAAATAGGTTACAGAGATAAATATAAACGTGTGTCTGAGAGGGAGCTAGGACATAAAAATCATAAGGCTTACCCAAGTTCAATAAAATATTCTTGAACTTTAAATAAAATTCTCCAAGTCCTCCCCACTACAAGGATAGAATCTGGCTCCTAAGTTTGGTGTAGGAGCCCAAATCTGCAGGCAGACGTGACTGTTCACAAGGACCGGATATGTGGTATGGGGAAAAGAACTCCTAAACGAAATCATAAGGACACAATATAGGGATGTAGCCACAAGGTAACCAGATAGAGTATGTATAGAAGGTGTGGTATATACCTGCATAGGTTGTATACATAAGTGAAAAATCATGCAGATAATGAGGGTAGTATATTCCATTCAGGGAGTCACCGAAGTGCTCCCTACTGCGTTGATAAAAAATAATAACATACTAAAAAAGACCCTACAGTAAAGGTTTGAGGCGGGGTAGAAATCAAACCCCTAAAAAAATGGCTAATATATAGCTGAAATAGTATGGATTTCTGAGTATGGTCATATTAGGTCATGTTGTGGCACTCGGGTGAAGAAAAAACGCACACAGGCCGCAACAGATTGCACAGTAGTGAAGGGTTCAAAAAATCAAAGTATCAAAATATAGGAACCAGCGCCAGATATGTACTCACCTTTACTTGCAGTAGGGGGTGTATACAGGTGGACTTGCCAAGCCTAGGGAGCCGTCCAAGTGCCAAAGCTGGAACTGGCTACTCACCTAGGGAGGCTATAAATACCCCCACGCTGGGGGTGGTGTCATGGGTTTCCCGAAAGGCCCGGTCCGGAAATGCCCTGTATCCAGATCGGGGTCGTCCTGTGTGGGAAAAGGAACTATGGACCGTTCGTTTCCCTGGAGGGCGGCGCCGGATGGAGCCTAATTGTGCCGATGGAGGGGCGGGGGAGCAGCCAAGGAAAGGAGCGTCCCTGGGTGGCTAGCCCAGCCCCACTAGCTGCGTGCCAGCTGAGGGGTCCATGCGCGCCGGGGAACACGTCAGTCGGCGGCGACCCCTAATGTTGAAAGCCCAAATTGCCAGCCCTGGGTGAATAGTACACACACAGGGTAAGCAAAAACACCAGGGGACTCTGCAGATGGGGGAGATCAAATAAAAGGAGATACACAAAGTAGTGAGCAATTTAGAATATTGGACATGCAATTCATGGAACTAAAGTAAATACAAGGGCAGTGCTACATAATAATATGTCAAAACCTCCCCAGATACACATGTACATAGAACATGGCAATACACAAGGTTAGAATAAGAGGGGGGGAGGGGGGGAAGGCAAGTGGAAAAAGCCACAGAGTACCACACAAAAAATGTAAATATACCCTAAAATGCAAACCCGGACCAGAATATTGGACCTAATATAGAAATAGGTCCATAACTAACCATCAATGGGGCATCGAGGAGTCAAGAGCTAGGAAAGAACAGGGGCAGATGGACAGATTAAATCAGATCCCTATCAAAGCCCCCTGAAGTAAATCCTGGTAAAAAGGGTTTGAAGTTCATACTGCCGTTCAAGCCTGGTGGCATTGTGGCATTCAGATGCAGGATCCACCGGAGTTCACGCAGCAGGAGAACCTTGTTGAAGTCACCCCCACACGAACTCTGGTGGATTCTGTCCAAGACCACAAATCTAACCCTGGGGCAGCCACCTTGGTGGACCATAGCTACGTGTCGACCCAATGGGGTCTCTTGGTCATTTTTTCTCATATTGAGAATGTGACGTAATGCATGTTGGAAGAGTTTCTGGATTGTCTTCCCCACATAGAAACAACCACAGCTACATGTTAATAAGTACACCACTCCCTTAGTCTGACAATTCGCATAGTGTCGAGGGCGGTGGGGTCTGTTGCTGGGTAGAACTATATGGGGTCTGGTGTCAATATGTGGACATAAGGTGCAATTTCCACATGGGTAAGTACCATATATTCTACAATGGTCCACCTCTCTGTTCCCAGAGTATTTGCTGTGAACTAGCCTGTCTCCCAGGGAGGTGGCCCTCCGATAGGTGATCATAGGATTAGGGGGTACAAAGGGGCCAATATGGGGATCCATTGTCAACAAGTGCCAATGTTTTTTTAGAATAGATTTTATCTGTTTATGCTGACTATTAAATTTCGTAATAATCCTAGGTATAGGCTCTTCCTTATTTTTGTCTTTGGGTTTAAACAAAATGTCCTGTCTGGGCCTGCCTTCCACTTTGTTGAATGCCCTTTTAAGACAGCGATTAGAGTATCCATGCTGTAATAAGCGTGTTTTGAGGGCTCTTGCTTCTTTGTAGTATATTTCATCCTTGGTGCAGTTCCTCCTGATTCTTAGGTACTGGCTAAACGGAATAGAATCTATAAGGGGTTCTGGGTGTGCCCTGGATGCATGGAGGATGTTATTACCAGCAGTGGGCTTGCGAAATAATTGACGGGAAAGTGCTCCGTCAATATCCTTGCAGATTCTGACATCCAAAAATGTGATCTCGGTACTATCAAAATTCATAGTGAAAGATAAATTAAAGGAGATGCGATCCAGCAATTCCATGAACCGCCCCAGGGCGTTAACCGTGCCACTCCAAAGGAGTAACACATCGTCAATATACCGGTACCACATAAGTATATGGTCCGTCCATACGGTGAACTCCTCATCGGAAAAGATGGATCGTTCCCACTCCCCCAGGTACAGATTGGCATACGCTGGGGCACAAGATGTCCCCCTCGCAACGCCCTGTACCTGGAGGTAGTGGGAACCGGCAAAGGAAAAAACATTGTGTTTGAGTATATAGTCCAGCGATAGTAAAATAAAATCGCTGAAGGGCAACTCCGTTTCATTCATTTGTGAGAGAATTTGTTTGATGCAGGCAAGACCGAGGTGATGGGGAATGGAACTGTAGAGGGCCTCCACGTCCACGGCGACCAAGATGGTGCCGCCGGGGACATGGACGCCCTCCAGGATCCGCAACAGGTGAATTGTGTCCTGAACAAAGGAAGGTAGGCCCATGACGAAGGGCCTGAGAGGCTCATCAACGAGCCTACTCAGATTCTCCATGATGGCCCCCTTCCCAGAGACTATAGGGCGACCAGGTGGCACAGTCGGGTGCTTGTGGATCTTCGGGAGTGTGTAAAATGTTGCTACTCTCGGAAAGGGGGTCCTGATGAATTCCCAAGTAGACTTGGATATCACATGGTTGTGATATGCACTGTCTACCATCGCATAGAATTCAAGGTTAAACCCCTCCAATCCAGAGGGCTCAATGGGACGATACCACTCACGGTTATTGAGTATCTTATTGCACATCAAAGCATATTTCATATTTCCATAAGGACAATATTGCCCCCTTTATCTGATGGCTTTATGACAATTGTGTTATCCTGAGCGAGGTCAGACAATGCAGATCTCAAGCTCGATGGTAAATTGTCAGGTCGAGGGGATTTGATGTGGAGTTGTCTAATGTCATGAGTAGTCATTTTAAGGAACTGGGCCACTCCTTGATTTGAGCTAGGGTTTGGATACAGTTTAGATTTTTTTTTAGATTTGAGGGCTTGTGTCTAACTAGGGCGGTATCTGATGGACTGTCCTGCCCAGCCCGGCACAATAATTCCTCAATATCAATTTGATCTATCAAGTCAACAGGTTGGCTCTCTTCGAATAGAGATTGCAAATTTTTCAATGCTTGTCGTTCACTAAAGGTGAGGGGTTGTCAAACTGGGGTGTCTCCTTAGAAAACTGGCACTGCAACAAAATTTTACGAGTGAAAAGTTGAAGATCTTTAATAATACCAAATTTATCCAGTGATTGTGAAGGACAGAATGTCAATCCTTTCCTTAGGACCGTGTGTTCATTAGAGGTAAGTGTGCGAGATGACAGATTCACAACATGAAGCTGTGCATCCGATTTGTCTAACTGTTGTATGGAAGTGCTGCTGGTGGTGTTCCCTGATTTGTGAACTAAAAAAATATCGGGGTTCTTAGGAGAAGGAATAGAAGTAGAGTTAGACCCATCACCCAAAGGGACCACCGATGATGGGCCAGATAGAGCACCTCGTGAAAGTGCAGAAGAATTGCGAGACATGTGAGCAGGAGTAACACCCCTAGGTTCAGTGACACTGATTTTGGACCTATTTTCGGTGGGGGACCCTTCACCTCGACGGCGCCTCTTAGGTCATCTTTGTTGTCTTTGCCTATTGGAAGAGGATTGGAAGGACAAAGATGATATGGATAAGTTTTCAGATACTGATACTGTTGTGTGTTGGTTTCTGGGAGGTAAATGTGTGTGTTGTAAGGGTTTTTGAGGGGGGATGTTTAGCCAGCCATTTATATGCCCTACCCTCTCTGAATGCTTGTTTGTCTCTGAGCATCTTTTTCTCTTTTTTTCAGCATCAGTTGTTTATTGTACTTTTCTAAATGTTCCTTCAATTTTGTATTCAATTCTGCATAGAGTGCATGGGACTCCAATGGTGCTAGTTGTTGATCAATCTGATCAATGTTGGAATCAATATCCCCCATGCATTGAACATATTCTTTTTTCAAAAGTTACATCATACCTAATGAACAGCCAGTTAAATTCTTCTCCCATGCTATCTTAAATTCAGGACTGATATCCTCAAAGGAGGGAAATCTGTACCCTCAAACCAAAGGGATTAACATCCTCCTTTATGTAATCGTCAAACGTTTGTATATGCCAATATAAGGCCGATTTCTTCTCTAGCCGTCTAGTAAGGCCAGAGAAGATAAAAGTAATCTCAGTTTGTGCAGCTTCTTTAGTGCTGCAGTCCTGTTGAAGCTTAGTGATGAACTCATCCCAGCCTCTGCCTTGATAATTTGCCATGTCCAAAATCTCTCTGTAACTAAAGGGGACACTAAAAGACCAGGGGATCTTGGGGCAACAGGTATTTCCTACCCAACAATAATAGTAGCAAAAAAGAGGGGGGAGCCCTGGTATGTGTCCCTAAAAAAATGAGCTCACCGCCACATCACAATATTTAAGAGAAAGACAGGGTGGACCCAAGGAGTATTCGTATTCTGTATTGCCTTTGATGTCTGCTAATGATTGTCTTAATGTACATTCTATATGTGCTTTTTATTGCATACCAATAAACTATGCATATTAATTCTTTTACACATTAGTACTGTGTTTGAGCCCCCACCCACAAAATCCCCTTGCCTTGGGGCCACCCTGTTTTCTTGCTTGGGGATAAGGAAAATTACAATTTACAGTATGAGTTCAACTTTTTTTTCTAAATTCCAGCTCCCCTATGTACCAATATGCCCTTAGCATACTTCTTTTGCAGAAATAAAAAAAAAAGCTTTCTATTTATCTTAACACCCTTTACTGTGGCGTCCAGCTGGCTGTATGAAAAAACTTCTCCATTACTTCCAGGACAGACCTTGGGATGTGACACAGGAAGGAGTTTGCCAGTTGATCTCATTAGCACACACCTGGAATCAATTGCCTTTCTACTCCGCCACATCACTACCACCCTTAATCAGGTGCACATTTTTTCTATGCAATCAGTGAATATCATTCTCAATAAAAATAAACAACTATAGATTGTTCATTTAGCTGAGTGTGCAGGAGCCTATGTGGATAGTGCTGTAATATTGAAAAGAGGAGAAGTATGTCCTGGGTTATGTAAAGCTCACCATACACTATACCTAGTTGAATCTAATCTAATTGAACAATCTCCTTTAGATCTACCATCAACCATGTAGGGCAAGAGCCTGCCTCATTGGATACAGAGTGATCGGCTAGACGGTGTGACTTATTATATAGTTTTGGTAAATCATAAGGAGATCATACGGCCTCTTTCCCACAACCTTGGCCCATGGTTGTGAGGATACATGGGCTTGGGGATTAGCAGTATCTGGAAGCCCTCTTTAGCAATAAGTGGGCACCCAGAATCTGCCCCATGTAAACGAGTAAGCGATACATAATATGCAGATATTATCCATAATATTTAGATATTCACAAAACACACATTGATTTTGTAAAGTCATTCAATAAAAAAGAACTGCTATTTTTCCATGATGTTCAGCTCCTGCTGAACTGGCTGAAAATCCAGCATTCAGATGAATACCCAAAGCAAAGTTTGGTCCAAATTTGTGTTTGGGACAAGCTATAAGCTCATCCCTTGTTGACCCCTTATATTGTTCTACTTTGTTGATACTGATACTGTGTTTTTGCACCTATTTACACTTTTAATTTTTTTTGTGACTGAATAGGGGTACTACGTGCCCCTTACTCACTCACATAGGGGAAGCCAGTACCTGGGTGCCCTCTATTGTTGAGGAGTGCTTCCAGATTCGAATGAGGCCCAAGCCTGCAGACCCCCACAACCACCAGGCCAGGGTTGGTTGTTGGGAAGAAGCCCTTGTTATCATGAACTGGTGCCACATCCATGTTGAGGGAATGTGGTCTGTTATTGTCTGGGAGGGTGGGGGGTGTGGGGGTACGCATGCTGCATTCTTGCATAAGGATGGATTTATGGGCGGCCTCACCTTTGTTTTTTTACCGTTTTAGCATTTTTCTGCATGCATGCTAGAGTACACTTAAACCAGATAATTAGTAGAAATCTCCAAACTTTATATATTTTCTTAAATCAGGGACACTGGAGAAAACATGGTGGTAGTTGCAATTTTATCATGTCACACAATATTAACAAAATGGTCTATTAAATACATAGATACCCAATTTGTCAAGCCTTAAAATTATGCTCAACGGTGACAAACTTCATTACTCAAAATTGTAGGCAGCACTTTAAAAGCCTTTACAGATTCTGTATTTGATGATGGCTTTCCAGCTGCATGTATCCTTCAAATTTTTTCTTTGGAAAATAAAGTAATTACAACAAAAAAAGCCTTTACAGATCATCAGTTTGAACTTTACCAATATAATTATTGCTATCACTTTGGCATGCACAGCAAAATGTTACATATGTAGCACAAATGGCATTTTCATGTATAGCCTCACCACAAGTGTTTAGGCATGTATGTGTGTGTACATTGGTGCTGGGGGGGGGGGGGGTCTTTAAGCATTTTAAAACTTTTTTTATTGTTAATTTTTTCTTTACTTTTGTATACTTAATGTGGGACGTTCCACTCTTTCTTCTCCTCTCACCTCATCTACCATATTTTAATTTTTTGTGGAGGGGAGGAAGCAGGTAGCTAGTTTTAGCTGGTCCCTGATCCCACTTCTGCTCAGATTGCCTAGGCAAAGTTCACCCCCCTCCATGCCCACAACCTTCTGGAATATGTCACACATCCTAGAAGGCTGCGGGACCATTCACAGTTCAGCTCGC
The DNA here is from genome assembly GCA_018402905.1 of Glandirana rugosa. Classification (NCBI taxonomy): domain Eukaryota; kingdom Metazoa; phylum Chordata; class Amphibia; order Anura; family Ranidae; genus Glandirana; species Glandirana rugosa. Next base: position 277,207 of record BLSH010271154.1, on the reverse strand, counting down.
ACATGCACAATGGGAAGCTGGCTGTGAAGCTGCAAGGAGTTGGCTTCCCACACTAAACATGCCAGCACTGGAGACCCAAAGACCACTGAAGAACTGGCCCAGGTATGGATGGCTGTGGAACTCTGAACTGGTGAGTGTCTGTTTATTAAAAGTCAGTAGCTACATTTTTGTAGTTGTTGACTTTCACTTTTTTGGAACCTGGCTGAAGCTCATTGGTATCACATAGAGGATCAATAACCCCTATATGATAGCATATTTACAGTGACGGGTTCTCTTTTAGTAACATAACTGGTAGACCCCTGATGTCTCCCCTACATTTCCTTTGAAGCTACTGGAGCACAGATTGTGCTCCGTTAGCTACTTATCCCAGCCGGAGTAGTCACAAAATTAGAGCTTTAAGCCTGGAAGTGATGTAATAGGGTCAGCAAATGGATGTTCACTGAGTTCTCCCCACTCTACCCAGGGCCACCTTTAATATTGATTGGACCTTGGGCAAAGACTTTCTTGCCCCCCCCCGCTCTGGGACATACAATAAAAAACAGCTAGACTCAAAATCAGTTTACTGCAGCAGATCAGGCAGCAATTGCAAGTGGTTGCCAGACATTACACCATACCATTGGTTAGTTGCTAGAGGTTACTGCACATAATTACTGCTCACTGATTGGATGCTAGACGTTACTGTAATCATTACTGCTAACTGATGAGGGGTGTGCTGTACAACAAGTTCTCCTCCCCCCAGGTACAAAGCTCTCCTCCCCTCGGAAACCAGTTCAGAGCTCACCCCCTCCCCCCCAGTACAGAGCTTCAAATTCTCTCCCACCAACTAGAAAACAACTGCAGAAGAGCAACCTCAACTCACAGCAGCTGCCGGTCTCTGGAGGAGCTTCTGTCTGTGTGGATGCCCCACCCCTCCCTCCTCTGCTCTCAGACAGTTTAATGTGTGGAGCAGGGAGGGGTCTGAACGGCTGCATGGAGAGGAGCCCTGTCATTTGTAAATAGAGAAGCAGTGCTCCTCTCCCGGAGGACAATAGCGAGCAGCCAGAGTGACTAGCGCTGGAGGTGCTGGAACTCCCCCCAGTGGGTAGCGGCGTGGGCTCAAGGAGCAGCTGCTTTGGGTCCCCAAACAATGACAGGGCCAGGGAAGCTGCCCCTTTTGCCCTGCATTAAAGATGGTCCTGACTTTACCCAGCAACACCCACCATGCCTGTGCCAGCAGAGCCTGGGGGCAATATGTTCAGGGGTCTGTAGAGGTAACAGAGCAGCTTTATAGCTGTCAGAATCACTTCCAAAAAAAAAGCTGACACTCGGTTGAGAAAGTACATACCGCCATACTTTGGTGGCAGAAAAAGTGTTAAACAGAATAAGGGTCTCTTTTGAGACTTAATTTAGAAAAGAAGGCAAATGAGGATTTAATTACAGATTATACAATATCATAAAGACTTGGGTGGTCTGTCTGTTCTGAATCCAGATGCACTTTTTAGCCTCCCAAATGCTAATCTACTAAAGAAAATATTTGTTTTATTTCTGTCTGTGTTGCAGTTAGAGAGTTATACTCAAATCTGGTCTATTAAATGTTGTCAGCAGGACAGAAAGTGGGGGTAAAGCACGTGAATGCCCTGCAGATAGCAGTAAGAAAAAACAAACTGCCAAACCTTCCAAAATTCATCCAAAACTGAGAAAAAAGTTTTGACTGAACATACACAAACAATATATACCTAGCCATTTTTATTTATCATAAACACAGCATAATAATGGTCTGATTCCAATTTGGTCCTAGCTAGAGTTGAGCGAACCCGAACTGTAAAGTTTGGGTCCGTACCGAACTTTTGGGTGTCCGGGACCCGAACCCGGACTTTTCAAAAAAGTTTTCTTAATAAATGGTAATTTAATAAAAGTTTGAAAATTGCTGTAACAAAGTCCTGGAAAGTCCTAGAGGTCTGCAAAAGGAAGAAAATGGGGGTAAGGGTCGGACAAGTGCCCTACAAAGAAATGGGGACAGGGAAATAACTTAAAAGCATTTTTAAACTAAAATCACAGAAAAAAAATCAAAAATGGAGGTGGATGTGGACCATCTTCAAACTGTGTGAGAAAAGTCTAAATTAGCGGGAGAAGCCATATCAGTGTTCTAAAATCATCTTCAAACTGTGTGTGAAAAGTCTAAATTAGCCGGGAGAAGCCATATCACTGTTCTACAATCATCTTCAAACTGTGTGAAAAGTATAAATTAGCGGGAGAAGCCATAGCAGTGTTCTAAAATCATCTTCAAACTGTGTGTGAAAACTATAAATTAGGGGGAGAAGCCATATCACTGTTCTACAATCATCTTCAAACTATGTGTGAAAACTATAAATTACCCGGGAGAAGCCATATCACTGTTATACAATCATCTTCAAACTGTGTGTGAAAAGTATAAATTAGCGGGAGAAGCCATAGCAGTGTTCTAAAATTTAGAACAATAATATGGCTCTCTATGCGGCTGGAAGAACAGTAATATGGCTCTATGCAATAGGCTTTTCCCATACACTTTGATGATGATTTTAGAACACTGCTATGGCTTCTCCCGCTAATTTAGACTTTTCTCACACAGTTTGAAGATGGTCCACATCCACCTCCATTTTTGATTTTTTTTATGTGATTTTAGTTTAAAAATGCTTTTAAGTTATTTCCCTGTCCCCATTTCTTTGTAGGGCACTTGTCCAACCATTACCCCCATTTTCCTTCCTTTTGCAGACCTCTAGGACTTTCCAGGACTTTGTTACAGCCATTTTAGTGCCTAAAAGTTCGGGTCCCCATTGATTTCAATGGGGTTCGGGGTCCAGGTCAAAGTCCGGGTCCTGTCCGGACCCGAACCCGGACTTTGTCCCGAAGTTCAGCCGAACCAGCAGAACCCGAACTTCCAGAGGTTCGATCAACTCTAGTCCTAGCATGTTATAATTCTGCAATAAACTTATTATAAAATATTAAGAGCTGAATTAGTCCCTTTTTAATAGATTTTGAATTTGTGAACAAAGATGACTTTAACCACTTGCTTACTGCGCACTTAAATCTCCTTCCTGCCCAGACCAATTTTCAGCTTTCAGCAATGTCGCATTTTAAATTAAAATTGTGCGGTTGTGCGATGCTGTGCCCAAACAAAATGTTTATCCTTTTTTTCTCACAAATAGAGCTTTCTTTTGGTGGTATTTGATCACCTCTGCCGTTTTTATTTTTTCCGCTATAAAGAGCAACGATTTTGAAAAAAGAACAATATTTTTTATTTTTTGCTATAATAAATATCCTAAAAAAAATAAAAAAAAAAATATAAAAAAAAAATTACTCATCAGTTTTGGCCGATATATATTCCTCTACATATTTTTGGTAAAACAAAATTCTCCATGAGAATTAATTTATGGCGTTTTTATTATTATTATTTTTTTACTAGTAATGGCGACGATCTGCGATTTTATTGGGACTGCAACATTGCAGCGGATATGTCGGACATTTTTTACACTTTTTTGGGACCAATGACATTTATACAGCAATCAGAATTTTAAATATCCACTGATTACTGTATAAATGTCACTGACAGGGAAGGGGTTAACACTAAGGGAGCAATAAAGGGGTTAACTGTGTTCCCTGTATGTGTTCTAACTATATGGGGCCTGGGCTGGCAGGGACATAACAGATCTCACTGATCCCGATCACAGGGATCAGTAGATCTGTTATGTCCCCCCTCACAGAACGGAGAACCGCCACGTTTACATTGGCGGTTCTCCATTCTGCCATTCTATTAGGCGATCACGGGTCTCCAGCGGACATGAAGTCCGTCCGACCCGCAGGCACGCCCACGCAGCATGCGGCGGCCGCGAGAGCGCCCTGCCGCAGGCTGTGAGTGCGCGCGGGGAGCGCGCAAAGGGGCAGACATCCATGGACGTCCGCCCAGCTATTCAGATCCATGCTGTAGCCGTCTTTCGGCCATAGCACAGATCTGTAGAGGTTAAATCAAATTTTGAAAGCAAACAAACAGGGTGTGACATGGCTATTTTTTTTTTTATAAACAAGGTTATCTCACACAAGATTGGAGTCTTGCAGCTAGAAGACTTTGATGTTGTGTAACATAACTTTGTCAATCTCTCCTACATTTGTGAATCACAAACACATGTTACACGACTCAGCACCAGTGTTGCCAACCGTCCATATTTTTACAGACAGCCAGTAAAAACGAGCCTGTTTTTCCCCTGTCCGTAGTGCCCGTAATTCTACCTCGACATTTTTATACCTGCCAACCGTTGTGACCACGACTCAGCACATTGTACACA
>BLSH010271154.1:217322-244957 GCA_018402905.1 Glandirana rugosa | reverse complement strand
CCCTTGCAAAAATAGACGATCTCGAAAACAGATCCCGTCGCTACAATTTCAGAGTAAGAGGCCTACCAGAGAACATCACCGAAGTCACCCCGGCGATCCAGGATCTGATCCAGTCCGTAATCCCAAACGTCCCCAAGCACAGACTGGAGCTGGATAGAGCACACAGGGCTCTGGGACCTCCAAGAAAGGATGGCTCACCCAGGGACATAATAGTAAAGCCGCACTACTATACCATCAAAGAAGAGCTGATGAAAGCATCTCGCTCCAATCCTCATATCTCTTGTATGGGTCACCAAATTCAAATCTTCGCCGATCTATCCCCGAACACCATCCAAAAAAGAAGATCTCTCAAACCCCTCCTTTTGATCTTACAAAAAGCTGAGATTAAATACTGGTGGGCCTTTCCGTTTGCCGTCAAATTCAACTTAAAAGGGAAAACTTACACATTCTCCAGTCTTCCAGAAGGCGAAAAAATCCTACTCCAGCTCAAGCTAATTTCCCAGGAAGCCCCAATGGACCTCACCGATCCATCTGGATCCCACTCCAAGAGACCGCTCCCTTCCAGCCCCGTCTCCCCTCTCTGGACCAAATTCAAAAGCAAGAAGGCTAAGGACAACAGACCTCCTTGACCCGATATTGAACTGGCCGTGTTTCGGGCTCTCTCTCTTTGCTTCCTAGTTTTGGTTTCCAACTGAACATTGGAGACCAGCCTCACCAGTTCTACTTGAACGTATTTTGTTTGGAGCCACTCAGCACCCCTTCTCTATTTGTTTAATTGCCAAAAGCTTTATGTACATGTTTCTTATGGTAAGTTGAGTTTTTATTTCTTGAATTTTTGAGCCAGCTTTAGAACTGACGTGGCTAGTTACCTGGACCAACCTATCCAGGGCCCAAGCAGGCGGACATTTTAACTAGTTTCCGCTCCACCCCCATTACCTGATCCCCTTCTGGTTCAATCATCTGTTGTAAGTCTAACCCACGGGTGTCAGGGCCGGGATGAGTCCCTATGCGCCTCCACTTATCCCGAGGACTTCTTTTTGGATCCTCTCGGGATAAGACGTCCGATCTCGAGGGATCTGACAACTACGTATTCTATTTCCCACCTAGTTGGTGGTCCCCCTCCTAGGAGGATTAAGAGGATGAATTTGGGGGGACTAGCATTCCCCCCGATCTCGCCCCCACTAGCTATATGTAGATATAATTTTGTTATATGTTTCTCTCTTCTACCTGCTCTTTTTTCTTATTCCTACCTACCCTGGATGAAGCACCTAACATTTGGTTATTTTTCAGATGTTCCTGGATCATTCTTTCACAGCCCAGGACCCCTGACCCTCGGACATCCCTATGGCCTCTTGGGGACCTCCTACACAAGGGTGAGTGATGCTGCGTACACAGGCAATGCTCCCATCAAGCTCCATGGCTAGGACACCCACTAAACACCTCCTAATAGCTACCCATAATACACAAGGGATTAATTCCCCACTAAAAAGAAGAAAACTATTCTCCCAATACAAATCACTCAAAATTGATGTAGTTTTGCTACAAGAAACCCACTTCCCCTCGCGGTACTGCCCTAAATTTATTCACGCACATTACCCGGTTTTTTATTTAGCCAACGCAGATTCTAAAACCAAGGGAGTTGGGATCTTATTCTCTAAATTCATAGGCTTCTCACTTCTCAAGGAAATTAGGGATGCAGAGGGAAGATTTATCCTAGTTAAAGGCTCCATAGATGGGATTATCCACACATTCATTTCATATTATGCCCCTAACAAAAATCAACTCAATTTTTTCAATGCAATGTTGACCCTCATCCAGCCCCACCTGGAAGGTAGGGTTATCCTAGGAGGAGACTCAAACGTTGCATTCGACCAAGGGCTCGACAAATCCAGACCACTAGGGAACCAATTAACACGCCCGACTAGGGCAAGCTTAAAACTAGCAAAACTACTTCACTCTTTCCACTTAACAGACGTGTGGAGAGAGCTAAACCCAACCAGGAGAGATTACACCCACTTCTCACACCCCCATAATTCCTACGCCCGTATTGACCACCTAATAATGGAGGCCCACGAGACCCCCCAGGTGCTAAACTCAGGGATAATCGACACCCCATTATCAGATCACTCTCTAGTCCTTATGAAAATCTGTTCGGATCAACTTTTTGTGAAACTTCCACAATGGAGATTAAATGAATCCCTCCTAGCCGACCCTGTCAGAGTAACTGAAATAAACAATTCTATTAAGGAATATTTCCTCCTTAACGATAAAGAGGGGACATCGGCTGAGGTTCTATGGGCAGCTCATAAGGCTCTCATCAGGGGAAAGCTGATACAGATAGCCTCCCGACTTAAAAAAGAAAAGACAGCAGTACTAACTAAGTTGGAACAATCCTTTGCGTCTCTACAGGCGGCGCACAAGACCAACCCATCCAAAAACTTGACCTCCCAACTTGATAAAGCCAGGTTAGAGTTAAACATGGCACTAACAACTAAAGCGGAGAAATCTATCCGTTGGAGCGGTCAAAAGTTTTACACGCAAAACGATAAACCAGGTACACTACTAGCATCCAGACTTTCCCCTCGATGTCGCCTAAATCAATTACCCAAAATCAATGTCCCAGGCCAAGGTCCCACCACCAACCCGAAGAAGATTTTAGAAACCTTCCACAAATTTTACTCAGATCTCTATAGTTCTCCTGATAGCCCTCATCCAGAATCCCTATCAGCCTTCCTAGAGGATTTACCCATCCCCCTCCTCTCTCCAGAACACAAACAGATTCTGGAAGCTAAATTTTCGGAGGCGGAGGTAGGGGATACCATTAAGAAATTAAGAAAGGGATCAGCCCCCGGCCCTGATGGCCTATCCATTCCCTACTACATGACCTTCGCAGAGACGCTCGTCCCCTATATGACCAGGTTTTTCAACCATTTAACTAAGGGCTCCACGCTGGATCCCCATCTCAACATGGCCTATATAACGGTCATCCCGAAACCCGATAAGAATCCCGAAGAGGTTAGTAACTACAGGCCCATCTCGCTGATAAACAACGATATCAAAATCTTAACAAAGATCCTAGCTAATAGACTCTCCTCGTTTATCAGCTCTTATGTCCATAAAGACCAGGCGGGATTTATTCCAGGCAGACAGGGCCCAGACCAGACACGCAGAGCCCTTGACCTAATATCCATTCTCCAATCCAACTGGGAGGGTGGCCCGAAACAAAGAGGCATGGTTCTATCCCTTGATCTCCAGAAGGCCTTTGATTCTGTTTCTTGGAACTATATATTTAAGATTCTGGAGACCTGGGGATTTGGTCAACGCTTCTTAGGGATCATTAAAGCCCTATATTCCCGCCCTTCAGCCCAAATAAGAATACAGGGTTATCTCTCGGACCCGATAGCCATAGCAAGAGGAACAAGACAGGGTTGCCCCCTGTCTCCACTAATATTTGCTATAGCCATAGAAACTCTGGCAATTGCTATCCGCCAAAACCTGGACATTAGGGGGGTCTCTTGTGGTCCCCAAGCTCACAAATGCGGTCTCTTCGCAGATGACATACTTTTATATTTGACCTCCCCCCACACATCCCTTCCTAACCTCAACCATCTATTAGAGACCTTCGCAAAATTCTCGGGTCAACTACTCCAAATCCCAAGCGATAAATATCTCACTCCCACAGGAAATAGTCGATTCCTTACAACATTCTTTTCCCTACAAATGGAGCCGATCCTCTATCCGATACTTGGGCATCAACCTGACGCCCAGGATAGAGGATCTATACGACTGTAACTTTCCTCCCATTTATCGCAAATTAGAGAACGATCTAAAAGCGTGGTCTAAATGTAATCTCTCCTGGCTAGGTAGAATCAACGCTGTCAAAATGACACTTCTCCCACTGATCCTTTACCTTTTCAGAGCTCTCCCTATACCCATTAGAAGACATCACCTCAGATCTCTTCAGAGTAAGATCCTTAAGTTTATATGGGGCAGCTCCGGTTTCAGGTTCTCCCAAAGTATGCTATATCGCCATAGGAAGGAAGGAGGATTGGGGCTTCCCTCGCTTTTTAAATACTACCAGGCCGCTAGGTTAGCTCAGCTCTCTCGAGTCTATTCAAAAACCGAGAAACCAGACTGGATTCAGATTGAGAGACAGGCAATCCCACTTCACACTATTGATTTTCTTCTCTGGATGCCTCAGAAGAAGAGACCGCCTATCCTATCCCCGACTCTCTCGCACTCCTTCGCACTATGGGATTCCCTACGTCACCACTCTGAATTGGTGTCCACCCTGACCCCATTAGCCCATATCTTTCATAATCCGGATTTTCCCCCCGGCTTAGACATCAAGGCGTTTCAATGGTGGCTGGACAAGGGGATGTACCGCATAGGGCACTATTTCTCCCCCTCAGGCCCCATCTCTATGGCTTACTGTGTAAGCAAACTGGATATCCCTACCTCCGAAAAATTTAGATTTCATCAAATCTCCCACTTCCTGAAACATATCTGGACAGAGAAACCTCTCCCTCCTAGAATTTCTGACTATGAAACATGGTGTGGCCTGGCCACAGAGCAAAGGGGAGGCATTTCTGTGGTGTACGCGGCCCTCACCCACTCGAAAGAAAAGGCCCCATACATGAAACAATGGGGGGAGGACCTACAGATCTCCTGGGACCTAGACACATGGCATAAAGCCTTATCTGATTCCACAAGAGGCATCTTAAACACAGTACTTATGGAAGCAAGCATAAAGGTCATTACTAGGTGGTATCTCACCCCCTCCAAACTGGCCCGAATCTATTCCTCGGCGGATCCCCTGTGCTTCAGAGGATGCGCCCTTCGGGGCTCAATGCCGCATATATGGTGGGAATGTCCAAGGATCAGACCCCTCTGGAGGAAAATTTTTAACCTCATTGAGAAACTGACTAAAACTCAGATACCTAGGTCCCCGGAGACAGCCTTACTGAACTCCTATATCCCAAACCTAACTAAGCCCAACAGGAAATTAGTCCACTTCATCTTAACCGGGGCCAAACTTACCATAGCAAAATCCTGGAAAAAACCAAAGGTGTCCTTTGCAGCAACAATACGGAAAATCTCTTGGATTATGTCTCAGAAAAAATTGGCCAGCATTCTTTCAGACACCACTAAACAGTTTGAAAGAATATGGGAACCCTGGGCAGATTATGTTGGGATTTCCTTTACCCCAGGCCATAACTCATAAACATCCTGAGCTATTCTCAATCAACACAAAGTGCTTCATCCATCTCTTCTCTCTCTCTCACTAAACTCTCCCTTTTCTCTACCCTCTACTTTATTTTGTACCTGCTGCTGTTCTTGGATAGCTATCATCTAGACTATTACCTCAACAGACCCTTCATCCATGACAGGGGGCTATATGCTATGGGTATCCTACTCAAATACCTTCCCTGACAACAGGTAGTCGGTATTCGTCTTGAGCTCTTGTACATGGGATATCCCTACACTCATCGCACAGAATGTTCCCTTTACGGGGTGCCTTGGGGGTGGGAAACTCTAGTTACAATACTATCATAAGCAAGGGAGGTTTCCCCCTATTGTTGTTAACCCATGTTGTTTTTGGTTAATGCCCTACTCTGGATATTAAAACTTCTATATGATGTGGCCTCTAATAGAGATAGTCATATGAGGTAACACAAACATGTGAACTATTGATATCTTAATATGCTATCTGTTTTATTATGTTACACTGATATGATTGTACTTTACAAAATCGATTAAAAATCTTTGAAAGTAAAACCATACACACGATCCCCCCTACAGATGTACACTTACACATGTTTAAAATCAATAACAGTAATAAAATAGTCTCCAACTGATGTACAGCTCCGTCTCACCACTCTCTCATACGGCGGCATTCCCGAACACAGAGCTCACTCAGTCGGAACAGATTGACAGCCGTGTGGTCACGCCCTCAGACGAAGTAATGACGAAACGCGTCAGGGCGTGACCACACAGCTGTCAATCTGCGCCGACTGAGTGAGCTCTGTGTTCGGGAACGCCGCCGTACGAGAGAATGGTGAGACGGAGCTGTACATCAGTTGGAGACTAGTTTATTACTGTTATTGATTTTAAACATGTGTAAGTGTACATCTGTAGGGGGGATCGTGTGTATGGTTTTATATCCAATAAATGTCAATGGATCATGCACTATGTGAGCGCTTTTTTTAAGGGCAATTCCAGCTATATTGCATCTGCTGTCTCCCATACACCTTAAGATCGGATACGATTGGATATGATTTGATCGGATGCTGGAGTTTGGAGATTACCACTGAGACCTTAAGGCGTTTTTTATACTTGCCTTTGGTGAGTGTTTCCATATAGGGGGGTACAACCTCCCATATTTTGCTCACGTGGTGTGGTGGTTGACAACATTGGAACAGGATCCTGCCCCTTAGCAGGGATCACTTTAGCTGATATATTTTCTTGGACTTTTCATAGGAAGTCACAATTTAGCGCTGCTTGCACTTTATAAAGTTATATGGACTTTTATTATTAAGGTGCTGATTTGAGCACTTGTTTTCAAACCGTTGGGAATTCAATTGTTCTATTTGGCAGATAATTTTAGCATATATCTTCAGATATACATTCATTAGTGATATGGGTCGGAAATTTTGTGGTGAGTCTGGTGTTTTGCCAGGTTTAGGGTGTGTTAGGGTGTGTTACTATTGTGGCATTGAGCATTTCTGAAGGAAATTAAGATTTGGAAACAGCAGAATCAAGTACTTATATACTGTATTAATATACAGTAGATGCAGGGTTAGAATCGATTGGTAGGTACAGTAATATTCCGAGGAGAATCCATCTGGGCCTGGAGATTTGTTGGTAGGGAGAGACATAATTGTTTTTTGAATTTCACCTATGGAGATTGGGACATTGAGAGATTGCAGTTGTGATTCTGATAATTTCGGCATAGAGATTGAGTTCAAGAACTTTTGAATTAATTCAGCGGAGGGTTGCTGGGTAGAAGCAACCTCCTTTAAATTGTAAAGACTGTTGTAATAGTCCCTGGATGCATTAGAAATCTCTTTTGGATTGGATGATTTGGCTCTCATAGTCGGGTGGTAGATAAACTGTATTTGTTTAATTGTTTTTTCTTTTACCTGATTGGCCAACAATTTACCCGCCCTTTTACCTTGACAGTAAAAGTGGGCTTTCCATTTTCGTATATTATGGTTATGTTGGGATATGAATAGTAGTCTAAGATCATGTCTAGCCTTGTCAAGTTTAGAGCTGATGGTAGGATTAGGTGACTTTTTATGTGTCAGTTCCAGTTTTTCAATCTGGCATAATAAATGATTAAGCTGTTGATTCTGCTGCTTTTCGGTTATACTGCTGAGCTTCATGAGAGTCTCTCTCATACAGTATAGGCTTTATGGCAGTTTTAAGTGTTGAAGGGGTCCGTCACAGAAGAAGCATTAAGTGTAAAGAATTCTTGAAGATAGTTGGCGATCTTTAATCTATATTCTGGATTTTGGAATAGGAAAACATAGCTTTTCCATCTGTTTGCTTGTGTTTGTGTGTGAACCCTCCACCATCATGGAAACTGGGGCATGTTCTGACCACCCAATGTTGTGTATCGTGGACACACTCACATTTTGCAAAAGAAATTTATCAACTAGAAATAGATTGATTCTTGAATATGTATGATGTACCTTCGAAAAATAAGAGTAGCTCCCCTCAGTCGAATGTTGGCATCGTCATACTTCATACTTCATACAAATTCTGTAAGGTCATAAAGTGTGAGAGGGTAGCTCTTCCATAACGTTTGTGTGTTGCGTCAGATGCGTCTAATGAGTTGTTAGATATGGCATTGAAGTCGCCACAAATTATGGTGTGGCCCTGTTGCACTTTACATACCAATTTCCAAACTTTTTAGGAAAGATATTTGTTTCACATTTGGTAGATATACATTTACAATTGTGTATAGCACATTATTTACTTCACCTATGAGTATGATATATCAACCCATCTTGTCACTTTCTTTGTGAATAAGTTTGAATGATACAGTATCTATGATGATCGCTACCCCTCTTTTCTTCTTGGGTGCATTGGAGTTAAATACCGTTGGGAAACGGCGGTGAGAGAATTTCGGTGGATTTTGAGAAGAGAAATGAGTCTCTTGAAGGCAGAGAAGATCACATTGAAGTAGTTGTGCTTCTTTCCATAACATGCTCCTTTTATTTGGACTATTTAGCCCCCGAACATTAAAAGAAAAGATTTTGAAACCCATAGTGTGATTCTAGTAGTGTAGAGATTGCAGGGGATAGTAGATTCTCAGTAGATGATAGTTAAGCTCAGTCTCTCAAAAAGGAAAGTTTCCAAGGTTGACAGCTTCAATGGTGAACCGGAGTCTCAAGCAGACAATCTCAAAGTCAAATGTATAGCTGAGGCCTGAAAGACACTAGAGATTAGAACAAAACCAAAAACCTCTGTGTAGTCAAAAATAAAAAAAAAACAATTCAAGCCGAATCTGCTGGGATTATCCCACAAAACTTTCAAGTGGTGAAAAAAGAACTGGGTAACATTTCCTGGGTTTCCCGGAGCTTGATGAAATATTAGTAGAGATGTGTTTCCTGAGTCTTCAGCCATTTGCTGCAGGTGGCCATTCAGGTGATTGAGGACGTGGAGAGGATGCTGCAGATGGTGGTACTCATCTCTCTAATATATGCCATTCTTTTAAAAGCTGTATGCCATCCTCCATAGTGTTGACGTGAAATGATTTCTGGTCTTTGGTGATTAGTAGTTTTGCTGGGTAGGAACATCTGTAGGCGATTTGGTGGTTTCTTAAAGGTTTAGTGATAGTGGCCATATTTCTTCTCCTTTGCATTGTATAGGCTGACAAGTCTGGATAGAATGAAAGGCCTTGGAGTGATGATGGCACATTTTCTGGATTTCTCATGAGTAGGAGGAACTTATCCTTGGTTTGGTAAAAGTGTATACGGGCAGTTGTGTCTCTTGGCAGGTGTTCTGGCAGATGTTTAGGTTTGGGTAACCTGTGGATCCTGTCAATAAACAAATCGGTCAGAGGTGCATCAGGGTGTATGTCTCGGAGAATATTCTGGAAATAAGCCTGAAGATCAGGTGGCTTGACAGTCTCAGGTATTCTTCAGATTTTTATATTATTTCTTCTTGACCGATCTTCGAGATCGGCCAATTTATCGTTGATTTTTTGCAGCTCATCTTCCCTGTCTTTATGGGCGTCAATCACTTCATTGATCGTTTCTGCAAAGTCACCTATTTTGCTTTCTATATAGGCAACTCTGCCGTCTACAGCTTTAATTTCTGCTTTGAAGTGGTTTGTGAGGGAAGGGATGTCAGCATGTGTCAGTATTGTGCAGGGAAACAAGCATATCTTTCAGTTTTGTATCTATCACTGTTAGGTTCTTGGTAGGGAATTCTAAAAGTGGAGTCCTGAAGTTCCCTGGTGTCATTAAGAGAAGTGTCTATCTCCTCTCCTTCTTTCTCCATATCATTTTTTGTGCATGCTGTTGTTTAGCTTTTACTGGGCTGGAAGATGAGAAAGAAGATTGGAAGTGGGAGTTGTGCCCATAATGTGATTATTTTGTTGTAGGACGAGTATTGCTGTGTGTTAACAGAGTGCCCTGATAACTGTGTCCTTTAGCAGCGTGCATCCCGGCGCCATCTTGGGCATGTGTGCTTTGGGGCTGCTGGAAGAAATCCGTTATCCTGCTGATCATCCCCACTTCTTTTCTTTTCCTGGACATGTCCCCAAGGTGTGCCTGGTCCTCTAGTGCTAGAAATCACAGCGATCCGAGGCTCAGGGGTGCAGATAATCGCTCCGGTATTTCCCAGGGATAGAGAGCTCTTTCACGCGGCCATTCTCCACGGCAGCCAGCCACGCCCCCAATATTTTTTTATATTTTGCTATAATACATATCCAAAAAATATATAAAAAAAAAACAAATGTATTCATCAGTTTTGGCCAATATATTTTCTTCTACATATTTGTGGTTAAAAAAAAAAAAAAACGCAATTGGCGTATATTGAATAGTTTGCGCAAAAGTTGCCGCATTTACAAACCTTGAGAATTAATTTATGGGGTTTTTATAATTTTTTTTTTTTACTAGTAATGGCGGCGATCTGACATTTTTATCGGGACTGCGATATTGCGGCAGACAGATTGGACATTTTTGACACTTTTTAGGACCATTGACATTTATACAATCAGAGCTAAAAAAAAACTGATTACTGTGTAAATGTCACTGGCAGGGAAGGGGTTAGCCTGCAGGGGGCAATCAAGGGGTTAACTGTGTTCTCTAGGCATGTTCTAACTGTGTGGGGGCTGGGCTGGCAGGAGCATGACAGATCTAACTGATCCCAATGACAGGGATCAGTAGATCCCTGTCATACCCACTCCAGAAGGCAATCCTGGGTCGCTGGCGGCCGCAGAGTGCGGCGGGCCCTAGAGCGCACTGGCGTGTGCCCGCCCGCTACTGCGGCTGCGTGGATCACAATTTATAGAGGGCGATCTGCGCAGCAGAGCCAACTTTCCGCCGTTTATGTATGCGAGGTGGTCGGCAAGTGGTTAAAAATAATTTAACATAAAAGTTAAAAGTGTAAATCACATTTTCCTAAACATTTTGAAATTAAAGCAAACTTATAAACTGGCACTAGCAGTGAGCACCTCAGCAACACTCTGACAGAAGAAATAGGGCTGCTGTGTGCATTCATAGTAATGCAGTTGAAGACCTTTGGAGTACATTATAATAAATAAATTGTACACATGCCAGGTCCAAAAAAACTTATACTCAAACGCAATAAGGGGAAAAAGGCAACATACGTAAGGGTATTTATCACTACACCCTGGTACTTGCCCAAACCACACCAGGCACAATGAAATATAAAAATTTTTATTTTAGTGGGTTTTTTTTACTTACCTTTATTATCTACCCTTACCTGGTCAAATAAAAAAACACATAAATCCCAAAGCCTATTTTACATAACTGAATTCATTGCCACATGAAGAATAAAGATCAGTGATTCACCACTGCAGTTTAAGCAGGCCTCTGAACAGATTTGCTGTTATTTCTCAGCTTGGCATCATCATGCTGGAGTCTTAAAGTGGAGCTCCACCCAAAAGCACTTTGTTTTTGGGAGGGGGGGCGTACCTGGTTTTTACAGGTACCCGCTCCAACTTCTGCTTGGTCCACCTAGGCGAGCTGAGTGGAAGTTCTCCTCTCCCCCTCCCTCACTGCAATCTTCTGGGACACATCACAGGTCCCAGAAGGCTGCGGGACCATTCATAATGTAATGTGTAACTCACGCATGTGCAGTGGGCACCCTGCTGGGATGCTGCTTGTCACAGTCCCGTGCCCACAGTTGAGATGACAGGGACAGAAGACAGAGGGAAGGTACCATTTGGATGATCACATCACTGGATCCTAGGACAGGCGAGTGTCTGTTTATTAACAGACAGCTGCTACAGTTTTTGTAGCTGCTAAAGTTTAACAAACAATGACTGGAGTTCCTCTTTAAGACACAAATAAGGCCCTTGCCAGTGAACATGCAATGGCAAGTGTCCACATTACTAGGCAGCAATGTTTGCACCTGTACTTTATTGGGTAAATTAATGGGAGGAGGTAGAGTTTAGCGGAGGTGGGTCCCTGGCTGGAGTTAAAGTGTATATCCACTTTTCCAGTCAAATTGGTATAGCATCTACTTTATATTTGTTACATGTCTCCATTTATGTTCTGGACCCTGCAGCAAGGAAAACACTCTTGATAGTTCTTTGTTTATGAAGGGCTGGGCATCTGTGTTTAATAATACTGTCTGCACTATTTAGGCAGATCCACATTATCAATTGTAACTAGATTTGAACATTGTGTGTCCTAACAAAGGGTGAATAGTGCAGAGACTGGGCTTTTTGCTTTGTATATTAATGAGGACAGACCTGGGGCAGGCTCACTCTAACATTTTTAAAAACAAAAAAAAACTTGCAATCAGCCATGATACCCCTCCAGAGAAACATCTAAAAAATGTAATACATCATTTTTACATTTTTCTAAACATGCTGTGAGAATAGGAACATATAACAAACATTAAGTGTTTTTTTCTCAAATTTGACTGCAAAAGTGGAAATATGCTTTAAGCTTTAATTAGATCATCACATAGGATGGATGCACATGAACACTTATTAGATTGATCTAAACCTAACATTAGGGAAAAATCACATTTTCATGTTAGACACACCATGGCTTAGTTACTCTAAGGTAACTTCTAATTGAACCTGAAAAGATTTGGATAGAAGGTGATTTTGGTATCTGAGGTGTAGTGTTGTATTTGCCTATAATTGATTTACTTCAAAGATTTGTATCTATGAAATGTCTCTGCCTTTTATCTTTGACATGTGTTGTACATTTTAGTATGTCAGTACATTGCCCATTGTAGGCAAAGTCCAGCACATAACACTACCACACAAATTAAAACAGAACAAACATCTTAGATAAGCAGAACAATGTTTTGAACAATACAGAAGTCCAGATGACTACAACTAAATACTATTAGCTACATTATGATCTGTATTAATGGGAATCATTACAGACTCTACCACACAAAGTGATGGGAGAAGACTGACAGAGAAACCTCACAGAATCTTTACTATGGTAATAAGCATAACATAATGCATTAACTAAACACCCCAAAAATGATTATACATTCTTAAATGGTCTTTATAAACTTTAACAAGGTTTCAATGTTAGGGAGTCTAAATACCGCGCTTATCTACATCCACTTATACTAACAAAGATGCTGCCAGGCACCAATAGTATCCCAAATACTACAAGAACAAAGATAATAGAAAAGGTGCTGCGCAAAAGTAGATAAAAAAAAATATATGATTATGACAAATATCTCTCTAGTGCCACCTCGTGGTCATAAAGAAATGTGCAAGTGAAATAAGTGAATGAATTGGTGACAATCCTCAATTAACGATCAATTAGTCCATATGTTTTTCTAAAAACATAATAACAGTCCATCCAAAAATGTGCAGATTGCTTCTGTATGAGGAACAGAAACCATAAAGTGCAGAAGTGCTCCAATATATCTTAATTTCAAAGTGAATACCCGTGATACATCCAAACTTTTATGCGCTCACCTCCCTGTGCGGCCCCAGATGGACCAAGCCGCACTTTCCCCACTGGGGCTTTTAATCCTGGGCCGGGTTCAGGCGTTAGATGAGCTTCAATGTTTAAATGATGGTAGTATGGAAAGATAAGAAGCTGATATAGTGCTGAATCGTTTTTAAAATTCACAAGAGTTTAATAAAATACATAGATACACTCACATTTCCAGGTGTGCAAGCACCAGCACGCTCGGGTGAAGCGTACATCAACTGCAGTACAGATAAAGCATATGTAGATTGCGGTGTATCCGACTGCCGCAAGTGAAAACCGAAGGGAGATACTACGAACGTCTTGACGTCACAGGCTCCTCCCGACGTGCGTTTCGTCACAACCACGTGACTTTTATCAAGGGTATGTGCCTGATAGTAGCGGACGTCTATTTATAGTCATTGCGAGCGGTCGCCATTTTGTTGAAGTTACGGGCGCCATTTTGTTGTGGACCCATTGCATAATACAGCCCCTGCAATGCCACTCGTAACTAATACAATACCTATTCGATTCTCTTGGCATCACAACATACAGAAAAGGATCAAAGAATTGCATATATCCATCTTCGTAATACCTGGCTGTAGGAGTCACGAGTGGATATTTCAAAACATTAATAGCAATTCCTTATTTAAACAATACAAATAATAGAATAAAATAAATATATTAAAATGATACTATAACTAATTCATTATAAATTAGGATCACTAAAAGGTGACAATAAATAATAAAGATTTTAATTTATTAAAAAATGTTTTTAAAATTAATATTTTTAAAAATAAAATTTGCAGCCGGTTACACTGCAGGCTGATGTCCAATGTTATGTTTACCTGAAAAATTATGTTCTTTATATGTTAAATTCATTTAATTTGCTTGATTCCCTTTACACTATTTAAGTATGTCTGCATCTTTGAACTTTTCACTGTGTCTCCTGCTTTGTTATATCAATGTAAATGCAAACATAATGCGTGACAAATATATTTGTATAGGTTGCCCAGCAAATCTACTACATAAATCTTACTTTTCACACTCTCTAATAAATACCAACATTCTAATGTAGCTACAGGTGTAGGTAAACAAAATAAAAATTAATGTTTCAAAAATGGCCTATCTTTTAGCAAATAGGACAGAAGAGCTACTTTTAAATGACAGGGCCATGTCCTTGTTTATAGCAGCATTAATGAAATATCACATACGTCAAATAACACTGCACATCTCCTGGGTAAAATGCTGTACTAGACAAAAAAACTTGTTAACCAGAATGCCTGCAAACATAACACATTTATCTTACTGTCATGGCCTCCCACCAGAACATAATATAAAGCAAATTATATTTAAGATGAAAAAATACAATTTGGCTTTTGGGTGGAGGGATTTTGTAATTCACTGACAGTCCCAGGCATTTGGTTATAAGTCATTATTAAAGGATAACTCACTTAGTTTGGTTTATACAAAAAAGCTACTCCTAAGAAAAGAGAACAAGAAACTGTTTAAAAAGAAATGCCCTTGAAAACCTTCATTATTCATAAACACATGACATAACATTCTTGCTGTCTTGTTAATGCTGCACTTAGTAATACCCATAAGAATAGAAGGTCAGTTCCTATCAATGCTAAGCTTAATGTTGCAAGTAGATTCTGCAGTAGATGTTCTGTCCACTAAAACAATTTATTTACTTTTGTCCTCATTTGCTTCTTAAGCAACCTAGCAAAACTCGCAAGTAAAAGGCAATAAAAGTAGTAGAAGTTAAAAACAAATGAGCTTTTCCTAACCTAAATGGAATGTAGAATTGATATTAACATTTTAGAGCTGTTCAAAATTCCATTTAGAAAATATTAGTACTATTAAAAAAATCCTTTTTATAATTAAAATTGCATGTTGAAGCCTAGGCTCCCAATTGGTACTGGTGGCTTTCATTTCCTAATACAATAGATGGGAAGCTTGTCACTTTTGCAGAGTTGTGCTCCTGCAACTTGCTCTGCTTTTGGAATTCCGGTTATCACTACCTTCAGTACTATATAAAAATGTTGAGATGTCACTACTGTGCTGCTTGCCAAAGTTATACATGAAAACCTGCACTATATGTTTTCCCTGCTTCTGCTATATTAACTCTGTAAATCTGTGTTTCCTACACCTCTAGTACTACTTTTTGAATATTTCCCCCACAGCTCTGACATGAGGAAGAAAAGTCCTGCTCCTATACCAAGATATTGACAAAACCACAAAAGAAAGCACAAATACCTCTTGGCAGTCACATAAAATGAATGGGAAAAACGCACCACAAATAACCAGAAGATAGTTCCAAAAAGTCCTACCTGTATAGAGCACTACCTTCAAGTTAGAGACTCCAAGATATCAAATGTACAGAGGTGCTGATAATCCCTTTCTGTGTATTAGGGGTAAAACGAGTGGAACCTGATTCCATGTATACCCTGAAAAGTCAGACAACAGAGCCCCAGAAATGAGGAAAGACCTTACCGTGCTTGTAACAGCCTGTCTAGTTCTACAGGTATAGTGCCTTACAGAGCTCAAACTTGAAGGTAGTGCACTATACAAGCAGAGCTTTTTGGGACTATGGTCATCGGGTCATTAGTGGAGGGTTTTTCTCTATATATTTACTTGATGTTACTGTTAAGTGTTATTTATGCTCTGTTTTTTTGGTTTTGCTAAACTATAACAAAAGAGTTTTGGATAGAGTGGAGGGGGATTAGAACACCTGAAAGGTTTTTATTGATGTCTGTGCTCCCCGTTAAAGGAGATTCTCCCTCTCTATATTTGTCTTGTTTACCATTATCATTGAAAGTGAAAGTAAAAGAGAATCCCCAATTTTGGATTGTCCCCATAAAAGAAATAGAGGGGAAATCTTCCAATAGGGATGCTAGTTCTGGTGACCTGGGGGTTCCGAAAGAGGAATTCCCTTAATTTGCAGGGATTTCCTCTCGCTTCCTGTTTGGCTATGGGAGGAAGTAAAGGGAAATCTCCACAATGGGACACAAATGGCAAAAAAAATCTGACAGGAATATAACCCTCCCTTACTCTATCCAAAATGAAAAAAAAAAGTTTTGCTTATAGTTCTACTTTAAGACCATTCATGTCTTTCCCAGGTAGATATAGAGTTAAATTTCCTTTCACTTTAGTTCAATCCTTTTCAAACACTGTGGTGTGCTAAGGAATACTGTGCTTGTTTAATTGTCCTGGTCATCTCTATGCACCACACAATGCGAAAAAAAGAAATGGTAAGTCAAGAATTGAAAAAAAGTATTTTTTGTGCAGAGCCACAGGCATTGCTGATAGACTACAAAAACACAAATAGTATTTTTGCTTGGTTAGAACAGTCCAAATGTCCATATGGCCAGCAGCCAGCACCAATAAGCTTAATTACACTCATATCCAAAGATAAAAATAACAAAGGGTGCGGCGCCAGTTAAATGTCTAGAAGTTCACAAAGAAAACCTCCAGCAATGGATGATAGATTGGTAAAGTAGGTATCCCGTCACAAATACAGGAGGGAAGGTGTAAAGTGCACTCGTCACCTCCATGCTACAGGGGGAAATCCTGCTTACCAGAAGGTGTTGAATCTTAGACTATAAAGAGTCAGAAATGCATATATGGAAGGACTAGATCATTCACCAAACTCCCTCTGCAACAATCTCATACGATCCTCCAAGCGCCCGGACAGCCTGATCATAAAGCAGGTGTCTTGTATATCAGCTCTGAGTATGAGCACAACAGCAATTTCCCTCAAGAGACATAAGGATACTACAATAGTGTAGTAGGTTTAAAATCACTGCTTTAATTAAAAACTATATTGCACTCACATTTAATTAGAAAAGACAAGCATATCTGTATACAGGGTAATCCGCGGCACAAGGCATGCCTACGTCGTCCAGTTCCGCATTACGTGTTTCGTCATCACGTGATGTCTTCAGAGCCATGGCCGAATGTAAACACGCTAGTTATGTAGAACGGGCTGGACATGATCGGCCGGAACTGCTGGTTCACTATCATGCCCTTTAATATGCATTCCACAACATGGAAAAGGAAGCATCTCGAGACATATGACCCTCAGAGAAACCCCAAGAGAAAAACTTGAATTATACAAATATAAACCACCCGATTGATCTAGAATAATTAAATTCATAGAAAAAGACCACTAACCCAACCCCCCATAAAAATTAAATTTTTATCCAATAACACGCATAGTAAAGGCACCCTCAAGCTGGCACAGCAAAGGAGGATACAGAACAGGGACTAAAAAATATACATATCACTATTAGATCATAAACTAGCCATTATTCAAAAAACAACTAACATCCCACTCAATATTCATAACGTGTGGGGAAAAAAAACTTTTGCCATTGTTCCCTCTCCAATGTGGAGAGAATCTATCTATCTATCTATCTATACCCAAGATGAGTGTCCCCTTAGGGTTTTTTTCCCTGACAAAGAGTGCAATGCTTAGACACACTATGCTTAAGAAATTTTCGTTGTATATTGCCCAAATGTTCGTTGACCCTAACCTACATGGTCCTGATAGTCCGGCCCACATATTGTAGGCCACATGGGCACTGTAAAAGGTAAACAACATTAGAAGATGAGCAGGTAATGAATGATTTGATGTCATACGATCTAGATGTGACCACAGAATGGAAATTACACACCCTCATTTCAGTCAAGAAGTTGACTTGGCACACGGCACACTTCCTACAAAGGAAGAAGCTCTTAAGGTCACCAAAGAAGGAAGCACTTTTAGGGTTATCTTCAACATTAGGAGCTACATACAGTCTCAAAGGTTGCACCCCTCAATAGACAACCCAAGGTTTGTCTGCTAATCTAGGACCCAAGAGGCTGTCATTTTTAAGGACTCTCCAATGTCGAGTAAAAATACGATTGATATCTCGATATTGATTGTGATGTGATTGTGATATGTTGTGATGAAAGAAAAAACAAATTGGTTCATATCCCTATCAATTTTTGGTCTGACCTCTAACAACTTGGACCTATCAAGATCACCAACTTCTGATATGATATTATCCAGTTCTTCTGGTTTATATCCTCTGTCCAAAAATCTAGATCTGAGTATGGAGGCGTGTTGATTGTAATCTTCAAGGGTGGTGCAGTTCCGACACACTCTAAGAAATTGACTCTTTGGGGCCGACTTAAGCCAGGAGGGATGATGACAGTTCCCCTGACCTATAAAGCGGTTACGGTCGGTCTCCTTGAAATAAGTGGGGGTAACTAAAGCATCACATCTAACTTCCACACTCGAATCCAAAAAAATGGACCCTTTCCCAACTAGCTTCATGTTATAAGACAATACCCAAGGGATTGTCGTTTGGGTAATCAACATAGTCATTAAGGGATTGTAAATCTCCATCCCATAGGAGGAGGATGTTGTCTATGCACCTCCTCCAGAGGAGGAGCTCTGGTCTACGGTTACTATAGACAACATCCTCCTACCACTTGGCCATGAACAAATTTGCCATACTGAGTGTGAGCTTAGCGCCCATGGCCATTCCCCTACTCTGCAGCTAAAAGGAACCACCAAACCAAAAATAATTGTGTTCCATGGCAAACGACAACAACTGCAAAATGAAATCACATTGCGCAAGAATTAAATTAGGATCTCGTCTTAAAAAAGGTGTCCACTGCCTCATAGCCATATTTGTGAGAAATAATGGTATACAGGGAAGACACATCAGCTGTTGCCAAGATGTAACCTTCTCTCCACTGTATACCATCTAGCATATTCAGGACCTGGGTGGAATCTCACAGAAAAGATTGAGTCTGCACTACCAAGGGCTGCAAATATCCATTAATGTATCTACCTATCTTGGAGGTCACGGAATCCAATCCACTGATAATGGGCCTACCAAAGGGATTAGCCGGGTCTTTATAGACCTTCGGTAGATAGTAGATTACAGGAACCCGTGGATCTACAGGGACCAAATGATCCTTCTTCTTAGACTAGATGTTATTATGAAAACCTTGATTAATTATTTTAACTAGCTCCTTCTTATATTTATTAGTTGGGTTAGATGGTAGAGAAATATAGGTCTCCTGATCTGACAGGATTCTCCCCATTTCCAGCAAGTAGGCTGATTTATCTAGAAAGACAGTTCCTCCGCCCTTATCAGCAGGGCGGACAATAATATCGTTCCTCTGTTTAAAGCTGGGTTCACATATGAACCACATGCGGCTCACAGTAGGGGACTGGTGCGTCCTGGCTCACCGTTTCAGGTCTGATTTTAGCCCGAAATTTGGGCTGAATTCGGACCTGAAACGGACCAAAAGTCGCACAGCGTTTTTGTGACCTGCTGCAGATATATGTGAACCTGCTCCATAGAGAACCGGTCAAAATCCCCTGCTATTGCGAATTGGATGCGGGGAACCCGCATCCAATTCGCAATGGTGCGTACCCAGCCTTAAAGATTTCATACCCTGAGTGAATCTCACATCTGTTCTAGTTCTCTTAATACTCAAAGACTCTAAGTCTCTGAATACAAGATCTTTAAAAACTCCCAATGAAGGGGCCAACTCACCAGGAGAATTGAATAGAGATGCATTAGACATCTTAGACCCTTACCATCATTCTGTTATACCCTGTTAAAGTGTAAGTTCTCCCACCATTTTAATATGCGCACTTTCCCCCTAATAGATTGTAAGTTCTTCCACCTGTATTCTTCCTTATACCCTAATAGACTGTAAGCTTTATCTAGCTACCATCTTCAACCTGCCCTATATCCTGATAGATCCTACATGTTTCTACTTTAACTTTTATTTCCACCCTAATAGTTTGCAAGATCTTTGCCTGTATCTTCCACTTACTGCATGCAGGAGAGGAGGAACACAGAGAGATGCCCACAGCTTGGTGATGAAAATGTATACTTCACTAAGTATCCTGGGATGGAGAAGTGGCAAAATGCCTCAGGGTAACAGACTGTAAACAGTGGTGTCACCCTAGGGCTATACCATGTGTTCAGTGTGTGAATGCCAGTATTGAACTGCAAATATCTTACAAGTTAAAGCAAATGTCTATGGATGAGTGGAGGGGTTTAAGCAAAATTGACATAGCCACAATTACTCTACCACTAAATTTTTGCTAAAGCAGAACTCAAGTGCCAAAAACCACATTTGGTTTGCCTTTCACCTTTAAAGGGGTTGTAAACCCTCATTCTATGCATCAAGGTGAAAAACCTTTTTTGTTGCAGCAGCCCCCCAGAACCCCCCATTTACTTACCTGAGCCCGATTGTTCCCCCGCCGGGGACAAGCCTAGCAGCTCCAGCCAGGGAGCCATTGGGGTCTTAATTGGATAGATTGATAGCAGGGGAGCCATTGGCTCCCGCTGCTGTTAGTTAAGTCCAGTGATGCCAGAGAGGGAGGGCGGGGCCTAGTCCTCTTGTCTATGTCCATGGACGCAGCAACAGGACTTGGGTGCGCGTCTGCACGGGTGTCCCCAGGGAGAGCGTTTCTCCGACGGGACACTCAATGTGGGAAGGAGCCAGGAGCCACAGAGGGACCCCAGAAGAGGAGGATTGGGGGGTAAGTATAACATGTTTGTTATTTTATGAAAGAAGTGAATCTTTTGTATCTCTTTAACTGCAATACATCCTGATACCCTTGATAAGATGTCAGGAGACATCATTGAGGCCTCAAACAACTAGTATATTGCCACCATCTACCTACAGTAAGGTCTGCATAGTATTAGAGAAAGGTATTTTATCGGGACTTTTGCTTTTACTTTTCCATTTTATCAAGTTAATTAATAAAAACCTCACCCATAAATGTGTATGTATATATTGTGTATCTGTAAAATATTTATAAGTGTACACACACACACACGCTTACTAATTACCTGTGTTTGTATTTTACATCTGATATCTTTCTACAAGTCAAATAAAGAAACACGGCTAAGAGTTAAAAAATATAATAAATTAATCTCACCTGATAAAAGCTGAGCACTCTCCCTAAAAAGTTTTCCCCATTAAGCTAAATATATTCATTTCTAATGGCAATTTACTCTGTTTCTGTTTCTTTCTTTTTATATGCCTTAAAATATCCTTTTTAAATTTTCCTATATTCTATCGTTTGTGTGTCACGAGGGATTGCTGGATATGGCCTTTCTTTTGTATGCTATCCATACTATTCTGTTCTGCAATAATGCATGTTCCATTTACTCTGCCTGTTCTTTTAATACAGTGATCCCTCGTTTTTCGCTGTTAATGGGGACCAGAACCTTCCGTGAAAGCTGAAAAACCGCGAAGTAGTATTTGCCCCTATTGTCGTCAATGTCTTGTGCAATTTGTTGCATCACTCTTGCCATGGGATAAATCCACTCGTACTCTTATTGGTCGATGTCACACTGGAAACCAATCACGCGCCTTTATGAAAGCCCGTGGTATGTACAGTACTGTGAGTCAACTCATCTCTTTGGTTGACATGCAGGGATCCTTCTCTCTCACGCATCAACATGAAACAACGCTCCTTTCCACAATGTGGCTGCTGACCCGCGAAGCACTGAAGCCGCAAAACATGAAGCGCGAAGTGGCGAGGGAACACTGTATGCCATTTGTATTTGAAATAGTCAGCTAAGGGTTTTAATTATAAATGTCCCTGGAGTTCAGCATTTCCCACTTACTAGGAAAACATAAATACATTTCCCACCATTTCCCTTTGGCATTCTATTTGTTCCTTCTTATGTTGCATCTTGAGCATTTGACAATTGCTTTATCCCTGGCTTTGTGAACATCAAAGTTGCCAGATTACAAAACAAGTTTTGCATGCATGGTTAATACACCACAGCATTTTGATAATTATATTAATAGAAAGCAGCATGGCAAATCATGTTTTTTCTTTGCTAAAAAATCATATGTGAGAATCAGCATATTTTCTTAGAATAATTATATTATTTTAAGATGCATATCGTTTTGCCAAATTTCCAGCACATGAGCAAATTGTAAACCATGACTGGCTCTAGAGTTTTCAAAAATAAGAAAAATGACTCCAGAACGTTATAAATATTCTGACATGGCTGATATGGGTAATAATAACTACTGCATTGTAGAATGCCATTGGATAACAGTAGAAAAATGAACAAGTAACACATTGCTAAAATAATCCAGATATAAAAACACTTGTGGTACAGAATCATGTATTCAAATCATTTTCCTTATACAGGTTAGAAGATAAAAAGCCTTTCAAGTACCATAGAATTCATTACCCAGAAATATCCTCTCTATGTAACTTTACAAGACTGCAGAAATAACTTCAGGATATGTATTAATAAGGGAAAGTTTAATTTGAAAAAGGCAATACATCTATAAAACTGAACTAGAGGAAGGAAACAAACACTACAAAATGAAAGCCGAAGGCTTACCTTTGCCCCATGTGTCCTTTTACATTTTATAATCTGCAGATTTGGCAACAATGTTGTGTCTGAAATATGCCCTGTAAAGTCTGTGCAGTGCTGTTTACATTTTGAATGACTTACTAAGGCTTTTCTCTCTACATGGAGAATGGCTAGCTATTGTGTTTCTTCCTTCTTAAAGTTCAGTTGCTGGGATAGATCATCAGAGTATTGATTGACATCCATACAAATAGTTCCTTTAGGTCTGACACCATGGTTCCTCACTGCCCACAGATTCGCCCACCAATTCCACTACATTCCCAATGAGCCATATTTCCTTTGGCACCATCAAATACATTGGTTGTGATTCATGGTTCCACTATGGGTCCTCCTCCAGGTGTTCAGCTATGCCAAAAATCTGGGCTGTTAGCGACAATATCATGAGCAATAAAATTATTTCAAAGAAACTGAGGTATACATTTTAAATGTTTTATTAAATGTCCATGGGGAAAGGGAGTTAATACAGAAAAGTTCAGTTTTATTTATTAAAAGGTAGTCCACCTCCAGCCAAAAGGTTGTATTTAAGCCTGAGAGGAGCAGCTTGGGAAAATTAAGTCAGTCAGTCAGTCATTCGTTTTCCAGTGACCACCCACTTGAACTGTTTGAAATTTCTGCCAGATCGCAAGGAGCGGGGCCACTGTAAAGGGCTAAATTATGCTGTTACTGCGAAAAATCCTTTTCGTATGTGTCGGTTACATTTCTTTTCCCTCAGACAGTCCTCTGTAATGACCTGAAAGTGAATAACGCTGCAGCAAGTTCACTATATAGACCACTTATGTATTTTTATATAACTGATAGTCTTAATTAGACCCAAAGTAGTTTCATGCTGCCACATCCCTATATAATTGTATCAAAATTTAAAATCCCAGGCCACTAGTTTACCTTTTTATACGTATTTATACAATACATGGTGATCGTATCCTCATTATCACCTCTTCTCAAAAGAGAATAAATTCAGTTTAGCTAATATTTCCTCATAGCTTTCCTCCATGCCTCTTTGGCAGTTTGGTTACCCTTCTCTACACTTTCTCCAGATCTCTGATATCCTTTTTTTGTGAACTGGTGTCCAAAACTGAACTACATATTCTACATGATGTATTAATGATTTATTCAGGGGTAAAATTATGTCCCACAGTCTCTTTCTTCACACCGGCTCGACACATATTCTCTGGACATCCGAATGCTGGTTGCACCATCATGGCCACATAGGGCAGCTTGACACCGGCTCCCCCTGCATGGATCCCAGGCTCATCTCGCTCCCTCTGCATGGTCTGCATTCTTCCAACCATGGACAGATACTCTTGCTTTCGGTTCATACTTGGACTTCCCACTGCAAACTGTCATCCCCATCCCACCCGTTCGTGAGTGCCCCTTTAGTTTACATTGATTTTTATTCTTTATTAAATCATGCTACCCTATGCCTGCCTGGCGCCTTTTTTCCAACCCCTCCTTCATTTCAGATAGTGGATTCCCAACCCACCCTTAAAGGTAGCCTCGCTAGCATCAGCAGTGTTTGCCATTTTCCATATGATTGACATTTATTCGCACACCTCTGGGAATAACACTTTTCTTGTTGGTTTTCTTTTTGTTAGTCATGTATCATTGTATAATTACATTTTATACCATGTGCTTGACACAGTGTAGCCCTGTAGTGTATTTAGTTTTATGCAAAAATGATGTCTCCCTCTCTCTCTTTCTTTCTCTCTTTACCTCTTTTATCCCTTTTAATGCAAGAACGTTTTTTGGCTAGCTTTAGAAACTGCAGCTTGTTATTGCATTCTATTTTTAAGTCTATGATCTACCAGAACAACCAGATCCTTCTCAATCATTGACTTCCCCAGCTGTTCTTCACCTAGAATGCACAATGCATGCATGCTTTTAGCTCCCCAGTGCATTACTTTACAGTTAGCAACATTAATCACTTTAGCCCTGGGAGGATTTCACCCTTTAGGACCAGAGCACTTTTTGCGATTCGGTACTGCGTCATTTTAACTGGCAACTGCGCGGTCATGCGATGTTGTACCCAAACAAAATTTGCGTCCTTTTTTCCCCACAAATAGAGCTTTCTTTTGGTGGTATTTGATCACCTCTGTGCCATTTCTGATTACCACTATAAACAAAAAAAGAGCGACAATTTTGCAAAAAGAAACTCTTACTTTTTCTAAAATACAAATCCAAAAAAATATATCTAAAAACATTTTTTTTCATCGGTTTTGGCCGATTTATATTCTTCCCCATATTTTTGTTAAAAAAAAAAAAATTTGCAAACCGGCGTTTATGGATTGGTTTGCGCAAAAGTTGCCGCGTTTATGAATGATGCAAATTAATTTCTGGGGATTTTATTATTTTTTTTACTAATAATGGCGGCGATCTGCAATTTTTAGTGGTACTGCGATATTGCAGCGGACAAGTCGGACCATTTCGACACTTTTTTTGGGACCATTGGCATTTATATAGTGATCAGTGCTATAAAAATGCACTGATTACTGTGTAAATGCCATTGGCAGTGAAGGGGTTAACCTGGAGGTCATCTAAGGGTTAACTGCATTCCCTCAGTGTGTTCTAACTGTATGGGGGCTGGGCTGGCTGGGGGAGGGGAGTGATCACGGCTTCAATATACAGGAAGCCTGTGATCACAGCCCTTCCCCCTCTGTCAGAACGGAGATCCGTGTTTACATACACGGACTTCCGTTCTCTCACCGCGGGGGGGCCATCACGGGTAGCCGGCAGAGATCGAGTCCACCCCACCCACTCCCTGACAACCCCAGAACACAGTGAGCGCACGAGCGCGCCTCCGGCAGCGCGTGCGCTCGCAGTACTGGTTATTGCGGCCGCCGTCAGGTGACGGTGGTTTGCGATAATGAGCCACTTTGTCGCCATCACGCTGGGACAGGCGGTCGGCAAGTGGTTAAACCTTGTTTGCCACATAGCTGCCCAATTAAATACTGAACTTAGGTTGATTTGTAAATTGGAGACACCCTGTAAGGATGCAATTCCAATTAATAGCTTAGTGTCATCTGCAAACACTGATATGGGACATTTAATTCCAGACACTATACCATTTCTAAAACAGGTTAAAAAGTAAGGGTCCCAACACTAAACTTTGGAGTACATCACTAATAACCTTAGACCATTCAGAGTATGAATCATTAATCCCTAGTCTCTGAAATCTGTTTTTTAGCCAGTTTTCTATCCGTTTACAAACTGAATTTTCTGAACATGTAAGCGTTAACTTACGCTCTAGCTGTGTGTGTGGGCAACTGTGTCAAATGCTTTTCCAAAATCAAAGTATACTATATTTGTAGACACTCCCTTGTCAAAGTTTCTGCTTACTTCTTCATAAGCAGAAATCAGTTTTCTTGACAACTTCAGTCTTTGTGAATCCATGCTGACTATTGCTTAAAATATTGTCTATGTGCTCTTTCATATAAAACTCTAAAGTATCTTCCAGACTATATCAGTTAAACTAACTGGTCTGTAGTTACATGTTAAGGACATTGATCCTTTTTATATATAGGCACCACATTGGCCTTATGGCAATCCAGTGGTACTATGTTAAGTCATAACAGAACTCAACTCTTTGAGGACATGTGGGCGTATGTCACCTTGCCCAGGTGCTTTATTCACCTTTATTTTTATCTAAATGAAATCAATTTTGAGCCATAGAGGATCATTTGGGATTACTATGCCCATTATTCCCTCATTTTTCTTTGTATGCACAGAGACAAAGAAGGTATTTCATTAATTTGCGAATTGAAAATAGAGCACCAAAACTGGACGTTATAGGCACACCCATACACAATTTAAAATGAAATTGTTTATTACAACATTTAAAACAATAGACAAACAATTGGCTACAAAATCACGCTATAACTATACTGCCTAAATAGTAAATAAACACCACTTGTACACCATACAGCTGTGATACAGTGAAAATTGTATGAAAAAGATATAGCAAAATATACAATAGGAACAATTTCAAAGTACTCAATATGCTGTGGATGTGTGGCGTTACTGTGTCTTGCTCTACATGTTGTGCGCCAAGCACTTCCTCAGGAGCTTTAGGGCAACTGTTATGCGAGAAAAAAGATAGACATCATATAAACAGTTGATACATAACAAATCCGTATTGAAGGTAACATATGTAGCGATTCCAATTGTCTACCAAGAGGGACATCAACTTGGGCGTCCAAACAAGGCCGGCCCTACCATGGGTCCCAGGCAGCACTTTAAGTGGGGCGTCACTCAGCCCGGCCAGCAACACGGGCGTTCTGACTGCCCGAGCATGCAGTGACATACAATGTTTATGCTTCACTTCATCTTGTCTTGGGTGTACTGCTGTGCAATGAGCGGCAGGGCTCAGAAGCGGGGGTGGAGCTATTCAGACTCCTCAGTACTGACTCCGTCTCCAGGTCACATGGATGGAACAGCAGAGGCCGCAGCTCAGCCCGCAGGCTTTCATAGCAGCCAGTACCTCCTGGCCGCCGACACTGCACGGTGCACCGCCACTGTCCCACCTGCCCGCTTAATAGCTGCCTCTGTCATCGTCAGCACTGTGCTGGGCGGGGCTCGGGAGCAGAGCGGGGGTGGAGCGGTTTAGACGCCTGACTCCATCCAGGTCACAGAACAGCACAGGCAGGCCGCAGCGCAGTCCGCAGGCTTTCATAGCAACCAGTACCCGACGGCCGCCGCAACAGTACTGCCGCTGAGTAGCTGCCTCTGTACCTGTCAGGAGGGAGGAGGCTCACCACAACAGCACTGTCTGCAGCCAGGAGCCCGAATCCCCAGGAGTCCGAGTACAGAAAACTGAATGTACACTGTACATACATGACATGACACATGTGATCTTCCAAGACATGCAGTACATGCTGAGAGGCTTAGCTTCTCATAGAGAGGAACTTGCCAAGGTGCCCAGCCATCCTTGATTAAAGTGTGGCATTGTGGGCAGTGGACAGAGGGGAGATTTTCATCTCAGATCATGGCCCAATGTTGTATTAGTATATATATATATATATATATATATATATATATATATATATATATATATATATATATATAT
>BLSH010271154.1:200187-217312 GCA_018402905.1 Glandirana rugosa | reverse complement strand
AGATAAACACACTTTTTTTCCTGCGTTATATATATATATATATATATTTTTTTTTTTTTATTTAGCGCCAACCCATTTCTAGATCTATATCGTGCCTATGTATTAAGAAGCTGCTGGTTGTTAAAGTGGTTGTATCCCCTAATTATGATTTTTACCTACAGGTAAGCCTATAATAAGGCTTACCTGTAGGTAAATTAACCACTTGACCACTGGGCACTTAAACCCCCTTAACAACCAGACCAATTTTCAGCTTTCAGCGCTCTCAGATTTTGAATGACAATTACTCAGTCATGCAACACTGTACCCACATGAAATTTGCGTCCTTTTTTTCACACAAATAGAGCTTTCTTTTGGTGGTATTTAATCATCGCTGGGTTTTTTATTTTTTGCGCTATAATTAAAAAAATAACGAAAATTTTGTAAAAAAAAGTTTTCTTCGTTTCTGTTATAAAATTTTGCAAATTAGTCATTTTTCTTCATAAATTTTGGCCAAAATTTATACTGCTACATATCTTTGGTAAAAAAAACAAACAAATTAGTGGATATTATTTGGGCTTTGTGAAAGTTATAGAGTCTACAAGCTATGGTGCCAATCACTGAATATTGATCACACTTGATGCACTGACGGCCTATCTCATTTCCTGAGACCCTAACAAGCCAGGAAAGTACAAATACCCCCCAAATTACCCCTTCTTGGAAAGTAGACATTCCAAGGTATTTAGTAAGAGTTATGGTGAATTTTTTGAAGTTGTAATTTTTTCCCACAATTCTTTGCAAAATGACATTTTTTTTTGTTTTGTTTTTTTTTTTCCCCAAAATTGTCATATGTTAACGGGTTATTTCTCACACCCAGCACATGCATACCACAAATTACACCCCAAAATACATTCTACTACTCCTCCTGAGTATGGCAATATCACATGTTTGAGTCTTTTACACAGCCTGGCCACATACAGAGGCCCAACATGTAGGGAGCGCCATCAGGCTTTCTAGGAGCATAAATTACACATATAATTTCTTGACTACCTGTTGCACTTTTGAAGCTCCTGGAGCACCTGGACCATGGAAACGCCCAAAAAATGACCCCATTTTGGAAAGTAAACACCCCAACGTATATTCTAGGAGACATAGTGAGTCTTTTGAACATGTCATTTTTTCCAAGTTTTTGGAAAATGTGGAAAGAAAATGAAAACGCATTTTTTTTACACAAAGTTGTCCATTTATACAATATTTCTAACACACAGCATGTACATAGCAAAAATGACACCCTAAAATATATTCTGCTACTCCTCCCGAGTATGGCGATACCACATGTGTGACACTTTTACACAGCCTGACCACATACAGAGGCCCAACATGCAGGGAGCACCGTCAGGTGTTCTAGGGGCATACATTTAGAATCTAATTTGACCATCTTTTACACTATTGTGAGGCACTGTGGGGGCATGGATAGGCACTGTAGTGGCAAAGATGGGCAGGGTATTGGCACGGATGAGCAGTAGAGTGGCACGGATGGGCACTGTAGTGGCATGGATGGGCAGTGTATTGGCACGGTTGGGCACTGTAGTGGCACGGATGGGCACTGTAGTGGCACAGATGAGAACTGATGTGGTATGGATGAGCATGAATGGGGCACAAATGAGCCATGGATGGGGATGGATAAGCCACGGATGGGTGGGTGAGCACGGATGGATGGCTGGGTGAGCACGGATGGATGGATTTGTGAGCACGGATGGATGGATGGGTGAGCACGGATGGATGGATGGGTGAGCATGGCTGGATGGCTGGGTGAGCACGGCTGGGTGGGTGAGCATGGATGGATGGCTGGGTGAGTATGGATGGATGGCTGGGTGAGCACGGCTGGCTGGGTGAGCACGGCTGGCTGGGTGAGCACGGATGGATGGCTGGCTGGGTGAGCATGGATGGCTGGCTGGATGGGTGAGCATGGATGGATGGTTGAGCACGGCTGGGTGGGTGAGCATGGATGAGCATGCATGGCTGGATGGGTGAGCATGGATGAGCATGCATGGCTGGGTGGGTGAGCATGGATGAGCATGCATGGCTGGATGGGTGAGCATGGATGGATGAGGATGGATTGGGTGAGGATGGGTGGGTGAAGATAGCTGGGTGGGTGGGGGATGGCTGGGTGATGATGGCTGGGTGGGTGGTAAATGGATGGTGGGGGTGCATTGTGTCACTTAGCAATGCTGTGGGCATTACACATCACCCACAGCACTGCAGCACCTCCTCTCTCCCCCCTCTCTCCTCTCACAATGCACCGATCGGTGCGGAGAGGAGAGAAAAAAGCCGGCGCTTCCACCGGCTTGTTTACATGTGATCACGCCGTCATTTGACGCCGCGATCACGTGGTAAAAGGCCGCTCACAGCGGCCATTCACCACGATCCGTGATCAGTCGGGTCCCCCGGACCCGGCGGTCACGGATGTTCCGGTGTGCGCGCCCCAGGGGCAATAGACGTCCTCCCAGAATTAAGCAACCGTCCTGTAGACATCTTTTGTCTATAGGGCGGTTGTTAACTGGTTAATATCTCCTAAACCTGCACGGTTTAGGAGATATTCGCCCTGCATGCAGCCGCTGACGTCACGGTGCATGTCCAGTGAAGTCCCAGCAAAGGCCCAGCGCATAGCGCTGGACCTTGCCAGAAACCTTGCTGAAAACACAGGCTCCAGCGCGCATGCGTGGGAGTGATGTCTCGTGGCTCCGGCCACTCACAGCACCAGAGTCGTGAACCCAGAAGGATCTCCCGAGGGAAAATGCCCTGTCCGATCTTCCTTCTAAGGTAAGTATATCATAATGAGCTAGTATGTGGTGCATACTGTCTTATTATGCATTTGCCTTACAGGTGTTTTATTTATTTATTTATTTTTGGGGGATACAACCACTTTAAACCACTTTTCTTCCTACAATCCCCAGTGTTATATTACAGCATGTGCCCCAGTGCATGTTTATAAAAACAATGCTGCTTCATACCTAATATCAAAGTGCCACTAGGCGCTTACGTGACCACCCACGGCTCTACTCCCGGCTGATGTCAGCTGGGTAGTCTCAGCCCTGCCTGCTTTAGCTGTTGGATCAGCGGCGGGTGGTCACGTAAGCGCCAAGTGGCACTCTGAAATTAGGTATGAGCAGCATTGTTTTTATAAATAATATGCACTGGGGCACATACTGTAATATAACACTGGGAATTGTAGGAAGAAAACAATATTTTTTGCAGCAGGAGGGAAGCGATCAGTGATGATAGAGCTGACAGGAAGGGAGGAGAGATGGAGCAAGGAGAGACAGCGGATAATGGAGGCACAAAAACTGACCACAGTCTCAGTGCTCAGCAGCCCCCCAAAAAGTGTCAAAAGTGGCAGCTAGGTGTCCGATTTGTCCGCCGCAATATCGCAATCCCACTATAAACCGCTGATCGCTGCCATTACTAGTAAAAAATAAAATAAAAATGACATAAATCTATCCCATGGTTTGTAGCCGCTATAACATTTGCTCAAACCAATGTGGGATTTTTTTTACCAACAATATGTAGCAGAATACATATTGGCCTAAATTGGTGAATACATTTGATTTTTTACATTTTTTACGGGCATGTTTTTTTTGTAAATATTTTTATTAATTTCAAATTTGCAATGTTGTACAAACGAGAGTAAATGCAAATATGAAGGACATCTTGTTGTGTTACAACGGAGATGTACAGGCGTAATGTAAACAAAATATTTCAACAAAAGAAGGAGGAACTTGCTGGTCCAAGCATATGAGTGTGCATCGAGGAGTGAGCGAGATATAAAATATACTTATACATCAAAGTATACCTACTACCAAGCCTATGTCAGCTTTTTAAGGATGGAGGGAAAAGGCGAGGCATATAAAAAGGAAAAGAAGAAAGAAAAAAGGGGGGAGTTGCCTGGAGTTAAGGAAGACCTTTGTGGGACAATATCAAAGTAGTCCAGCACTGTTAGGGAGACCCTGAAATCCTTGTAGGGACGTTCCCAGGGGGTCCCGCCGCGTCCAACCGTCATCCTGTCACCCCAGTGGGATCATATTGTGACCCGGGCGAGGACAGAAGGGGTGGGTATCTCCCCAGGGACCGTGACCTCCGCTAAGAGGGAAGAGGAAATGGGGAAGGAGTAGGGGAATGCTGTAGAGGCTTTAAAATTGTAGAGAAATGCATATGACCTGTAACCAACCACTAAACTACTAATTTAGGATATACTAATGGAAGTTTGTAACATTATAGTGAGGGAAAGGGGAAGTCAGGGTTAGAGGAGAGTAAGAGGTCAGTGAGTGAAAAAAGAAATGGAGGGAGATGAGAGCGAGAGAGCGAACCTAAAGAGCAAGAGAAGGGAGGTAGGAGTCTGGTTGGGCATATCCTGGTTCAGGTATGGAATACTTGCTGTGTGGCTGTGAATTGAGGAAGTTGTCCAGAGACGGGGTTAGGACAATTTGAATGGTTAATGTAAGCCAGCCAGGGTTCCCAGATTTTATCGAATATGATGGACCTGTCTAATATGGAGCAAGCGATTTTCTCCTGCGCCATGATCCAGGAGATCTTATTTTTCGCTGAGGAGAAAGAGACTTTGGGTTTTTTCCATGCCCTTGCGATTGTGCTCTTGGCTCCCAAGAGGATATGGTGTATTAAGGCCTGAGAGTGTTAAGAGATATCCGGGATTCTATGATTGAGTAATGCAATGAGTGGGTCCTGTTTTAGGGGAATTCCTGTTAGTTTACGTATTAGGTTGAAAATTTGATTCCAAAAAGGCCTAATTCTGGGGCATTGCCAGAATGTGTGAAGAATAGAGCCCATGTGGCCACATCCTCTAAAGCAAAGTGGTGAAGTGTTCGGAAATGTCTTGGCTAGGCGTGTGGGTACCAGGTACCAGCGTGTGATAACCTTGAGGCCTGCTTCTATTAGGCCAATATTATGTATACCCTTGAATGCGCGCGAGACATTATTATGCCAAGTTTCTAAGTCCCAAGTGAAATCCAGGTCTCTTTCCCAGTCTTGCATAAATTTTGATTTGTCAAGGGGTTCTGCCAAAGCGGCGTAAATGAGAGATATGCCCCCTTTGATGTCGGTGATGGCTGCACACCACCTCTCATAAGGTGTAACTGATAGTGGCGAAGATCCTGAGGGGTTAAGGGAATGTAAGAAATTAGAAATTTGAGCAAACCTGAAGCTTTCAGCCTGGGGCATTTCTAGATTACTGAGGCAATATTTCTTAGAGATAGGACCTGTGGCGTTGAAAAAATGGCCTATGCGGAAGAGTCCTTTATTTAGCCACCATCTGAAGGCCTGAATGTTTTCCCCTGGGGGAAACCTAGGGTTGTGGAACATGTGGCTAAGTGGGTGCCAAGAGGAAGCTATCCTGGGAGATTTATGTAGAGTGTCACATAGAGCGAAGGAGTGAGAGAGTGTTGGGGAAAGAATCGCTGGTCGCCTTTTACGTGGGCACCAACAGAGATAGTCTAAGGTGAAACCTGGGGTTGCCTGACATTCAATTTCCACCCAGTCTGGTTTTGAAGCTCTGGAATAAATGATGAAAAACTGTGTTAGCTGTGCCGACTGGTAGTAAAGCCAAAGGTTTGGGAGGCCTAGGCCCCCGCTACGCCTTGGTCTGTAAAGAGTTTGCTTTGAGAATCTGTGACCTGATTTCCCCCAGATGAATTTGATGATGGATGTTTCTAGTGAGGCTAAATGAGCTTTGGGGACCGGGATAGGAAGGGATCTGAAGAGATAGAGAATCCTTGGTAGTAGTGTCATTTTTATGGCATTCAGTCTAGCTAGCCAAGGAAGATTATAATGAGTTCAGGTAACTAGGTCCGCTTGGAGTTTCTTGAATGCTGGAGGGTAATTATGTTTATATAGGTTATCTATAGTGGATGTGAGTTGGATACCAAGGTAGGGATTTAAGGTGTCTCGCCATATGAAGGGGAAATGGCTTTTGAGATTTTCCGCTAGCTGGGGGGAAGTTGAGATGTTAAGGGCCATGGATTTGGAGAGGTTTATTTGTATGCCTGATGCCTTTTCAAAACGAGAGAGTAATTGCATAATATTAGGTAGAGTGATAAGTGGGGATGTGACAAAGAGAAGTAAATCATCAGCAAAAAGGCCACATCTGTGTTCTGAGTCTCCGCAATGTACTCCATGGATGTCAGGATGTGTTCTGATTGCGATGGCTAAAGACTCAATTGCGATTGCAAAAAGAAGGGGGGATAGGGGTCAACCCTGTCTGGTCCCTTTCTCTATGGGGAAGGAATCAGAGTAGTATCCCTGAAACCTGACCTTAGCTCAGGGGAATGAGTAGAGGCTGTTGATGATGTTAAGGAATCTTGGTCCAAAACCCCATTTTTCAAAGGCTGAAAACAGATACGTCCAGGAGACCGAGTCGAAGGCCTTCTGGATGTCGATTGAGAGGAGGAGGCCCCTCTGAGAGGCCCCCCCTCCCAACCAGATCTCATTATTGAGACCAAGTCAATCGCTCTCCTTATCTGGTCCGGGCCCTAACGGCCCGGAATGAACCCAGCTTGATCCTTATGGACATAAGAGCTTATAAATGAAGATAGCCTGTTAGAGAATATTTTAGTTAAGATTTTTAAATCGTTATTAATTAGTGAGATTGGTCTATAATTGGCAACCTCGCTCGAGTCCTTCCCTGGTTTGGGTATCACCGAGATATAGGCTAGATTAGATTCTGAGTCGAGGGATTGTCCATTTGAAAGGGAGTTGAATATGAGGGGCTAATGTTTTGGAAAAGACCTTGTAATATCCCAACGAGAATCCATCTGGACCAGGGGCAGAGCCCGTGCGAGATTCTCTGATAGCTAGATGGATATCTTCTTCGGTGATCTGGGCCTCAAGGAGCTCCCTGTGGGGCTTGGAGAGTTTGGGTAGTGGGATGCTATCTAGGAAACTGTTGTGGCTGGGACTGGGGTCTAATTGGTTTCTCGTATAAAGGTTTGTGTAGAAGGTTTGGAAAGCCTTTATAATTTTAGTAGGATCTTGTGAATTTTATATTTGGGAGTGAGTTTAGCTTCTAGATATGGGCCAATTTTGCCGCCAGTTAGATAGAAACGTCCAGATTGCCAGCTGAGAAGCTTTTGGGCTGAGGTCATCAAAGCTAGGTTTAAGGCTGCTTTGGTGGCGTTTAATCTAGCGAGAGTGTCTGGGGAAGGTTTCTTTTTGTGAGTTTGGCTCGCTTTCTTGAGGTCCTGTTCGAGAATTGTTACCGTCAGTTTATGTTCCTTTTTTATCTGGCTAGCCAGTTGGATAAATTTACCTCTCAGGACAGCCTTGTGAGCATTCCAGAGAGTTCTAGGGGAGATATCTTGTGTGTTATTCCTGGTGAAGTAGTCTTGTATTTCATTTTCAATCATATCCACTCTCAAGCGTCTCTTCTACAGACAGAATAAGTTCAGTGCTTGTAATTGTTCCTCATTACTAAGGTCCTCCAGTCCTTTCATTAGCTTTGTTGCCCTTCTCAGAAACCTGTTTAGTTCCAGCACATCCTTCCTGAGGACTGGAGCGCAGGACTGGACAGCATACTCCAGGCGTGGCCTCACCAGAGTCTTGTAGAGTGGGAGAATTATTTATCTCTGGAGTTACTCCCCTTTTTAATGCATGCCAATATTTTGTTGGCTTTGCTTGCAGCAGCTTGGCATTGCCTGCCATTGCTGAGTCTGTCATCTACTAAGATCCCCAGGTCCTTTTCCATCCTAGATTCCCCCCAGAGGTTCTCCCCCTAGTGAGTAGTTTGCATTCATATTTTTGGCACCCAAATGCATTATTTTACATCTTTCTACATTAGACCTCATTTACCATGTAGTTGTCCACCCCATTAATATGTTTAGATCTTCTTGTGAGGTTCCCACATCTTTTCGGAGAAATTATTGCTCTGCTTAGCTTAGTATCATTCGCAAATACCGGGATTGAGCGGTTTATCCCCATATCTAGATCATTTATGCAGGACTGGTCCCAGAACAGAATCTTGGAGAACCCCAGTTTCCACACACAACCATTCCAAGTATTCCCCATTCATCCCCAACCTCTAGGCTCACCCCTGTAGACAGTTTTCAATCCATGTGCTCACCCTTTGATCCATGCCGACAGACCTTAACCACTTCAGCCCCGGAAGGTTTTGCAGCTTTAGGACCAGAGCACTTTTTGCGATTCGGCACTGCGTCGCTTTAACTGACAATTGCGCGGTCGTGCGACGTTGTACCCAAACAAAATTTGCGTCCTTTTTTTCCCACAAATAGTGCTTTCTTTTGGTGGTATTTGATCGCCTCTGCGTCATTTCTGATCGCCGCTATAAACAAAAGAAGAGCGACAATTTTGCAAAAAAACCCAAATTTCTTACTTTTTGCTAAAATTCAAATCCAAAAAAAAAATATAAAAAAACATTTTTTTTCACCGTTTTTGGCCGATTTATATTCTTCCTCATATTTGCGATAAAAAAAATCGCAATCGGCGTTTATTGATTGGTTTGTGCAAAAGTGGCCGCGTTTACGGATGATGAGAATTCATTTCTGGGGTTTTTATTTTTTTTTTATTTTTTACTAGTAATGGCGGCGATCTGCGATTTTTAGCGGTACTGCGATATTGCAGCGGACATGTCGGACATTTTTGACACTTTTTTGGGACCAATGACATTTATTCAGCGATCAGAAATTTAAATGTCCACTGATTACTGTATAAATGTCATTGGCAGTGAAGGGGTTAACCTGGGGGGGGAGCTAGGGGTTAACTGTGTTCCCTGGGTGTGTTCTTACTGTGGGGGGGTTGGGCTAACATGGGCATGAGAGATCTAACTGATCCCAGTGACAGGGATCAGTAGATCTCTCATGCCCCACTGACAGGGCGGGGAACCGCCGTGTTTACATCGGCGGTTCCCCTTCTTTTCCCTGTAGCCGCTCATTGCGGCTCGCCGGCGGACATCGGGTCCGCCCGAGCCGCGGGCACACTCCTCGGCGCGCGCCCCCTGGTGGCCAAAATGCAAATCGCCGTATATTTACGGCGATTCGCGCCCAGCTCCCCGACTGCCGCCGTGAAAAGACGGCGCGCGGTCGGGAAGCAGTTAATTTGTACAGTAAGGGTTTACAGGCAACTGTATCGAATGCCTTTGCAAAATCTAGATATACCACGTCTGCGGGCCTTCCGTTGTCTAGATGGCAGCTCACCTCATATTAGGTTAATAGATTGGTTTAGCAAGAACGATTCTTCATGAACCGTGCTGATTACTGCTAATGATACCGTTTTCATTACAAAAATCTTGTATACAATCCCTTATTCCCTCAAAGAGCCTGTATACTATTGATGTTAGGCTAACTGGCCTGTAGTTCCATATATCTTGGTCCTTTTCCTACATAGGCTTTTCTCCAATCAGCTGGTGCCATACCAGTCAGTAGGCTGTTCGTAAAAATCAGTAACAATGGTCTGGCAATTACTTGGCTGAGTTCCTTAAGGACCCTTGGGTGCAAGTAATCTTATCGTTCATTTTTTCAAGTCTGTT
Organism: Glandirana rugosa; assembly: GCA_018402905.1. Classification (NCBI taxonomy): domain Eukaryota; kingdom Metazoa; phylum Chordata; class Amphibia; order Anura; family Ranidae; genus Glandirana; species Glandirana rugosa. Next base: position 207,786 of record BLSH010271154.1, on the reverse strand, counting down.
CCCAATTATATCCTCAGTTAGTGATTTGGGGGGTAATGTAGCATGTGATTTGTCTTCCTGATACGCAATGGCATAGTCCTTTTTGTTTTCCTTTTTTTTTTTTGGGACAGCAGTATACAGCAGTCATGTCTGGTGGAAAAAAAATGTATACATCTTTCTGGTACACAATATGCAAAGGTTAGAGCAAATAAGGAGGCTTTTTTTATTAAAGCAGAAAGGAGCCATGCTGAAATATATTAAGCCAGGGAGTCAAGACAAATCTCCTATGGAACAGGAGCTTCCATCTGAGGAGCCAACTGTTAACTCAGATAGTGAGACCCCTGGTGAAATGAGTCCTACTGCATCCATATCAGCATCTCAAAATGCTGAAGCTGTACATGTTCCGGAGGAGGAATGTCCAACAGATGTGAGCATGGTGGAGGAGCTGGTTCCTGGTGACTCTGAGTTCAGCTCTTCATTTCTAGAAGGGCTTTGGCCAAATATGATCAGTAAACTGAGGGACTTCCTGGTAACATACGGCCCACACCAGGTAAAAAGTTTCAGCTTTCCAAAAGACAAGTCTGAACACAAAAAAAACTTTCACCAGATGCATTATTGGAGGACACAACCCAATATGGGGAAAGTGGAGAGACCGTGGCATATTGCTTTTGCTGCAAGGTTTTCCAACAAGAACTCATTGCATCTGCTTTAAAGTTCTAAATTAACAAAGGACTGGAAACATCTGGGTAGGAATTTGATATGTCACGAGAAGACACCATCTCATGAGAGAGCATTCCATAGCTGGCTAGAACTGCATACAAGACTACAGTTAAAGTCTACCACAGATGCAAAACATCAAGAGAAGTTAGAAGCAGACACTAATCACTGGGAAAATGTACTAATAAGGCTCATTGCCATTGTTAGAGTCCTTGCTACCCAAAGCCTAGCACGGCGTGGTACATCAGATAAGCTGTTTGTGCCAAACAATGGTAATTTTCTTAAAATTGTAGAGTTGATGGGAGAGTTTGAGCCAGTGCTTAAAGAGCATCGCAGAAGAGTAACCAGCAAAGAAACCAATATTCACAATCTTGGCAAAACCGTTCAGAATGAAATCATCCAGTTACTGGCAGGACAAATCAGACAGACAATTGTGGGAAACCTGAAGGCTGCAAAATATTACTCTGTAATTATTGACTGTACATTTGATATAAGCCATTCTTAACAAATGACTTTATTGGTGCATTTTGTAACAGCAACAGGCTACAGGATCTGGGATGACAAAGATACTTCTTGAAGAAATGGGAATTGATCTTAAGCATTTGAGAGGACAGGGATATTACAATGGAGCTAATATGAAGGGAAAAAACAGTGGTGTACAAACACGAGTGTGAGAGTTAAATCCCAGAGCCTTTTTTGTCCCGTGCAGTTCCTATTCATTGAACTTGGTAATCGGCGATGCTGCCTCGGCATGTTCTGAAGCTTCTGAGTTCTTTAATATAATACAAAGTGTATATGCATCTTTCTCTGCATCTACCCACCGTTGGCAAATCCTAAAACAACATCTTGGACATTCACAGATTACAGTAAAACCACTGAGCACCACACGATGGGAGGGTCGTGTGGAAGCAGTGAAGGCTATCTGAAAGCAGGTTGGCAAAATTTATGATGCCATAACTGCAGTTATGGAGGATGGTACTTTAACAGGAGAAGCTCATGGCAAAGTACTGGCAGAATGTAGGAGGTATTACAAGGAATATATGTAATTTTAAATGTCTTTGTGGTCTAGTGTTGTGGCATGATGTACTCTTCCATGTAAACAGGGCCGGACTGGCCATAGGTCACACCGGGCATATGCCCGGTGGGCCGGGGCCACTAGTTTGCATGTTATTTTGGCCTCCCGCCCGACTATTCTTCCTATTTGACAGCTTCCTGGAGGGCGGCAGCCGTGAGATGAGAAGAGCCCGCTCTGTCCAGTGAATGATACTCAGAGGAGGAGCGACGGCGATGCTACAAGCAGCACACAGGCTGAAGCCGCTCCTCCTCTGAATTTTATTCACTGGATAGAGCGGCTCTTCTCATCTCATGGCCGCCGCCCTCCGGGAAGCTGCCTGCTGTTCTGATAAGTACAGTCCCTCCCAGCATCCCTCCCCTCTCCTATGTCAGCCACCTCCTCCCTCCAGTGCAGAGGTTAGGGGAGGGAAGCAGAGCACAGTGTTCCTCCCTCCCCCTCCCTTCTGTACTGCAAAGAATTATGGGAGATATAGTCCAGGGGAGGGCGGGATTGCCTTGAAAATGCATGGACAGAACGTAATGGCCACAACAAGGAGGTGAGGCTGTCTCTTTGCAGGTCTGAGGCTGTCTCTTTGCAAGTCTGAGGCTGTCTCTTTGCAAGTCTGAGGCTGTCTCTTTGCAAGTCTGAGGCTGTCTCTTTGCAGGTCTGGGGCTGTCTCTTTGCAGGTCTGGGGCTGTCTCTTTGCAGGTCTGGGGCTGTCTCTTTGCAGGTCTGGGGCTGTCTCTTTGCAGGTATGGAGTTGTCTCTTTGCAGGCCTGGAGCTGTCTCTTTGCAGGTCTGGAGCTGTCTTTTCTGGTAATGAGGCTGTCGCTTTTCTGGTAATGAGGCTGTCTCTTTGCGGGTCTGGGGCTGTCTCTTTGCGGGTCTGGGGCTGTCTCTTTGCAAGTCTGGGCTGTCTCTTTGCAAGTTTTGGCTGTCTCTTTACAGGTCTGGGGCTGTCTCTTTGCAGGTCTGGGGCTGTCTCTTTGCAGGTCTGGAGCTGTCTCTTTGCAGGTCTGGAGCTGTCTCTTTTCTGGTAATGGGGCTGTCTCTTTTCTGGTAATGGGGCTGTCTCTTTGCGGGTCTGAGGCTGTCTCTTTGCGGGTCTGAGGCTGTCTCTTTGCGGGTCTGAGGCTGTCTCTTTGCAGGTCTGGGGCTGTCTCTTTGCAGGTCTGGGGCTGTCTCTTTGCAGGCCTGAGGCGGTCTCTTAGCGGGTCTGAGGCGGTCTCTTTGCGGGTCTGAGGAGGTCTCTTTGCGGGTCTGAGGCGGTCTCTTTGCGGGTCTGAGGTGGTCTCTTTGCTGGACTGGGGATGCCTCTCCTGTGCTATATGGGGATGTCTCTTAGCTGGACTTGGATGTTTCTCAGAATATCCTGTCACTGACCACCTGTGCGAACTATTGTCTTACCGCCACCCCCGATCGGGCTGCCCAGTCTAAAATGCCCGGTCCTATTTTTTGTCCCAGTCCGGGCCTGCATGTAAATATTGTAAGCAAAAGACTGCAAGGGATTCATGTTGATATTTCTGCAGTAGTTCAACAACTTCAGATGACAAAATCATTCCTCCAGACTTATCGATCAGATGAGGAATTTGAAAAGGTTTTGAAAAGTGCAGAAAAGATGGCAGAGGAACTTGACATTGACAAGGAAAGTATCAGTGATCCTAAACAACAGATGAAAGTACTTTTTTTTCCCAAGTTCTAGACTCTGTTATCCAGTCGCTGGAAGAATGTTTTTTACAGCTCCATGAACACAGCAGTGTCTTTGAGGTGCTCTATAACATTCCTAAACTCAAGGAAGCAATACCTAAAGACCTACTCCAGCAGTGCAAAAAATTAGAAAGTGCTTTGTCCCATGATAACATACGGAATAAAGATTCAAATGATCTCAACAATGAACTGAAAGCTCGGTCAAAATATGTCCCTGCAGACTTGTCACCAAAGGCCGTGCTGGAGGATATCTGCACAAACAATCTGACTACCCTGTTTCCAAATGTCTTTATTGCTCTGCGTATACTGTTAACACTCCCTGTGACCGTTGCTAGTGGAGAGCGAAGCTTCTCAAAGCTGAAGCTAATAAAAACATACCTGCACTCCACAATGACACAAGAAAGGTTGCTGGGCTGGTGCATATCAATTGAACATGAATTAGCCCAAACTGTACACCTGAAGGAAGCAGTGTCTTTATTTGCAGCCATGAAGGCACGGAAAGCACCATTTTGATTTGATATGTGGTTGCTATATCGTTTGTTTCTATTGTTGTCTGCCACTTCCTCTAAGTGCTGCAAAGAGTAAAATTGAGGATTGTCCCTCACCACCTGCAATCACTGCTCATTTTGCACTAGCATATATATAACAAGTTCCACTGTGACCCCCAATAGGCCAAGCCTGTTTGGATGTGGCAGGCTTTAATGCCATGCATGGCACACATGCTATGGGTTGCTGACCCCTGCAGTAGAAGTGTTTAAACTATTTATACAAGGCACTGTAAAGCACCGTGTCTATATTTGCAGCCAAGAAGGCACATAAAGGCACTGATTTGAGTCGATTGATATATAGTTGAGTGCAATATTGTTGTTGTTCTTGTCTGTTGTTCATGACAAACGGTTTTGCAATATATTTTCACTATTTATGCTATATATATAAATAAAGCTATATAAAACAAAATACTGGAGTTTGTGGTTTGGATTTGTATATAATAGGATGTCCTAGAATTTTGCATATGTACAAGTTGCTGTTGCATGTAAATCTGATTTGTTGTTTTAACCACTTCAATACCATAGAACGTCATATGACGTCCTTGACATTGAGTGGCCTTCAGCTACAAGCACCATTCAGATACCATTTTTTAGAGCCGGCGATCCTCTTTCAGATAAAAGTGGTCTCATCGGTGGATTCACTGCGAGATCACTTTTATCGGTGGCGGGAGAAGTGCCTCCCCCCTTCCGCCACTTTACCATCATCTCCGCTACTTACAGGACCATCGGCAGGAGATGATCGGGTCCTCCCCCCCTGCACAGGAAGCAGAGTGAGCAGAAGATGCTGCCCACTCGGCTCCATAACATTGCAGGGCGGAAGTGTGATTACAGCCCTTCCCCCTGTCACAGAACGGAGGTCTGTGTTTACTTACACGGACCTCCGTTCTTTCACTCCGGGGGGGGCATCGCAGGTAGCTGGCGGCAATCAAAGCCGCCGTACCCGCTCCCTGGCCCTCCCCTAACACAGTGAGTGTGCGGGCGTGCCTCCGGCGGCGCGCGCGCGCTCACAGTGCGCGATCTCGCAGCCGCCGTCAGATGACGGCGATTTGCGATATCGGACCACTCTGTCGCCGTCAACCTGCGGTTGGCGGTCGGCAAGTGGTTACATTTTTTTTTTTTTTTTGCATTTAACTGTAAATATGAGATCTGATGTCCTTTTGACCCCAGATCTCATATGTAAGTGTTCCTGGCGTCGCCAATGGAGATTTTTAGGTTGCAAAGTTTGTCGCCAAAATGGTTCTAACTTGTAAACACCAAGTCCAAAAAATAGGCCTTGTATTGAAGTGGTTAATTATTATGATATAAAATAATGAATGTGGAGGCCTTTTGGTGGGCGTGATTTTTTTTTTCAGGGGGGGGGGCAGCATTTCATTCTTGGACCCAGGCAGCACAATGTCTTGGGCCAGCCCTGTTTCCAAACCATGCAGGAGAATTAAACCTACAACTATGGGGGCGTGTATAACATTATTTAAACAGAGTGATGCTGAATAAACAAAAGGTTAGAGAGCTATGGAGATTCAGAGAAATATATAACTGGCCTAAAAACTCAAAGGAGGGTAAAAATACTATAGAATATTTATATCAATAAAATAAGGTAAGACTTACTATATATAGTCATTATGCCAGGAATTGAGTAAGAGCAAGAAAAGCAAGGCGGTTTGTTGAGGACCAATGAGACCTCTCAAAAAGGTGTTGGTGTGCTGATGTCCAATTCTAAAAAAACAGCAACATATAAAGAAATCAGCATAGTGCATGCGCCGTTAAACAGAGGGTAAGCATATTGTAAAGTGCAATGATATGCCATTGTTTACTTACCTAACTGGGAATACAGTGATAATGCACAGGGTGGATTATTGAACAGTATCCATGAAATTAATCATGTCCACAAAGTCATCACAAGTGTTAATACCAGAAACTTCGAATCACCGATGAATATGCCTTATACGAAAACATCAACTGTACAATGCCAGTAAGTAGATAAGCACCATAGAATATTATAGAAAGGTGACCAGATTTTTAAAATGAAATCCGGGGACATATTTTATGTTTAATAGTAAAAGTGACTTATAGCGGGACTGCGATATTGCGGCGGACAAATCTGACACCAAGTGACACTTTGTGGGAACCAGTGACGCTAATAAAGTGATCAGTGCTAAAAATATACGGTCACTGTACTGATGACACTGGCTGGGAAGGGGTTAACATCTAGGGCAATCAAAGAGTTAAATGTGTGCCTAACCAGTGTTTTCTCACTGTGGAAGAGGTTGCTTTTACTGAGGGAAGGCACAGCAGCCATGTTATGTGACACACTGTGGCAGTGCAATGCCAGCCAGAGCCATGATAGAATGCCTGCAAGTTATGATATCATCAATTATGCCAGAGAGAGACACAGTGCAATGTATTCACAGACACCCCCAAAGCACACCTGTGTTGAAGCCTTGAAGGCACTGGCAGCCCCACAATCGGATCCGCTTCCCCTCTGTGCCTGCTACTGGATACTATCAGTTGAGCTCAGCTGCCTTTCTCTGCCTGTCAACACCACTGCCCACCTTACAGCCTCTCTTTGGGCCCCGGCTACTACTGGGTGGGGAGTGGAACTGAGTAGAGGAAGATTACTCCGCTGGGGAAGGCAAGGAGATAGGCAGGCAGGCGGCTGGCTGGGACTTGAGCCAAGGCAGAAGAACATGCAAGCGGGAATTACACCCCCCCCCCAAGCTAGTAGGAGCAGCAGAGTGGGGGTGTGTAATTCAGAATTCCTCAATCCAGGGACTGTCCCATGAAACCGGGGACGTCTGGTCACCCTACCACAGAAGCTATACAGGGAAAGATGAAAGGAACGCCATTGGGAGCCACACAGATAACCAATATCGTTATACGCACAATAAGAATAGAAAGAGTTACTGCATACTACAATAAACATAACGATTAGGAGGTCCTTGCCAGGAAAACAAATCGCTGCTCCATCACCATTTTAAATTGTGTATGGGTGATGATTGTGTTCCTTCATTTTGTGCTTTTAAATGTCCTTTTCTTAATAATTATAGCTAACATTTATAGCTTTTTTGAAATTGGATGTGACCTTTTTTTTTTTTAGCCATTTAAACTTGTTTACATATTGTTAATTTGAAACATTTCTATTTCTCTTCTTTAACCACTTGCCAACCAGTCGCCGTCATTTTACGGTGGCAGGTTGGCTCGTTCCCGTGAATCGAAATACCTGTACGTTGCTTGCGGGAGTGTGGGCGTGGTGTGGGGCTCACTGGCTAGTGAGGGAACCAATCAACAGTTGGGGCGGACTCGATGTCCACCGGCCACCCGCGATCGCTCCCAAGACAGGCAGAACGGGGATCTGCGAGTGTAAACAAAGCAGATCCCCGTTCTGACAGGGGAGTAGAGAGTGATTGTCTGTTCCCAGTGATAGGGAACAAGGATCTCTCTCCTCCTCCAGTGAGCCCAGCCCCCATACAGTTAGAAACTCCGCAGAGGGAACACATTTAGCCCCTTGATCACCACTAGTGTTAACCCCTTCCCTGCCAGTGTCGTTTATACAATAATCAGCGGGTGTGAGGGCGTTCGTTGCATGTCCATAAAGCT
>BLSH010271154.1:175080-190652 GCA_018402905.1 Glandirana rugosa | reverse complement strand
TCTATCTTTTCATGTGACAACACTGAAGAAATTACACTTTGCTACAATGTAAAGTAGTGAGTGTACAGCTTGTATAACAGTGTAAATTTGCTGTCCCCTCAAAATAACTCCGCACACAGCCATTAATGTCTAAACCTCTGGCAACAAAAGTGAGTACACCCCTAAGTGAAAATGTCCAAATTGGGCCCAAAGTGTCAATATTTTGTGTGGCCACCATTATTTTCCAGCACTGCTTTAACCCTCTTGGGCATGGAGTTCACCAGAGCTTCACAGGTTGCTGCTGGAGTCTTATTCCACTCCTCCATGACATCACAGAGCTGGTGGATGTTAGAGACCTTGCGCTTCTCCACCTTTTGTTTGAGGATGCCCCACAGATGCTCAATAGTGTTTAGGTCTGGAGTCATGCTAGGCCAGTCCATCACCTCAGCTTCTTTAGCAAGGCAGTGGTCATCTTGGAGGTGTGTTTCAGGTTGTTATGTTGGAATACTGCCTTGTGGCCCAGTCTCTGAAGGGAGGGGGATCATGCTCTGCTTTAGTATGTCCCTGTACAGGTTGGCATTCATGGTTCCCTCAATGAACTGTAGCTCCCCAGTGCCGGCAGCACTCATGCAGCCCCAGACTATGGCACCATGCTTGACTGTAGGCAAGACATGCTTGTCTTTGCACTCTTCATCTGGTTGCTGCCACCACACATGCTTGACGCCATCTGAACCAAATAAGTTTATCTTGGTCTCATCAGACAACAGGACATGGTTCCAGTAAACCATGTCCTTAGTCTGCTTGTCTTCAGCAAACTGTTTGCAGGCTTTCTTGTGCATCATCTTTAGAAGAGGCTTCTTTCTGGGACGATAACCATGCAGACAGATTTGATGCAGTGTACGGTGTATAATCTGAGCACTGACAGGCTGACCCCCCACCCCTTCAACCTCTGCAGCAATATTGGCAGTATTCATACGTCTATTTCCCAAAGACAACCTCTGAATATGATGCTGAGCACGTGCATTCAACTTTGTGGTCGACCATGCCGAGGCCTGTTTTGAGTGGCACCTGTTCTATTAACCGCTGTATGGTCTTGGCCACACTGATCCATGGGATGTGTTCTCTGGTCACCCATAAAGAGAAGCGTTGGCTTCCATGGTTTAAGAGAAAGGAGCATTCACTCTAAGGTTAGTGTAGGAACCCACTGTTAAAACGGGGTACTTTGCAGCAGTCAGTGGGCTTAAGCACTTTATGGCCATCCAGTGTGACCAAACCCCCCGTATTTTTGCATTTTTTGCAATATAGGTTTAGATGCTTTTAAACAGCCTGGCAGGAGTAAGTATCATGTGTGCATTGTAAGATGCATTTTTTTGTCTGTTGTTCTTACAAGCAGCACCATGTGTTTGATAGGGTGTTCCCCCAAATATGTATCCTTTTGGCCACACTGCTGCTGCTCAGTTTCAGGGTCTTGGCAATCTTCTTGTAGCCTAGGGCATCTTTATGTAGAGCAACAATTTTTTTTTCAGATCCTCAGAGTTCTTTGCCATTAGGTGCCATGTTGAACTTCCAGTGACCAGTATGAGCAAGTGAGAGCGATAACACCAAATTTAACACACCTGCTCCCCATTGACACCTGAGACCTTGTAACATTAACGAGTCACATGACACCAGGGAGGGAAATGGCTAATTGGGCCCAATTTGGACTTTCACTTAAGGGTGTACTCACTTTTTTGTTGCCAGTGGTTTAGACATTAATGGCTGTGTGTTGAGTTATTTTGAGCGGACAGCAAATTTACACTGTTATGTTTTGTGAGAATATAAATATATATATATATATATATATATATATTATATATATTATATATATATATATATATATATATATATATATATATATATTGTGGGGGCTTAGCTCAAGAGGGGATCACCTTCCCTGGGAAAAATGTAGTACAAACAGTAGGTCTTTCTTAAAAGCTAACATGTAGCCAGTTTTATTTAAAGGCTGCATGAAAAATAAAACAAACCAAACAAAATTAATCCTTGCCATCCATGCTCTTACTAAACATTTCCAGGTTCCTAACTCAGAGGTGAAGGGCTTCTCCCAGTCACCCACAAAACAAAGATAATGCAAAACTTTTGTTTTAGTCACAAAGCAAAACTTCAGTTCAGCAGCTCTCAGGTTTTTGGCTTCCCAAGTCCCAGGCCAGAGCAAACCTTTGCTCTACTCCTGCTTATTTATACCACCTGTTGGTGGACACAAGTGGACCAAAAAATCTGGTCCAGAACCAACCTTGCTAATGTGGCCGGTATCACCTGGACCGGATTTTCCCTTAGTTCACTGCAAATGAACGCATGCGAGGTGAAACATAAAGTCCATCGATCATCTCGCCTTTCATAATGTCACATATCCCCTCTGCTCAAGCCCCAGCAGTTTAGCAACTGTCCCAACCAGACAATGGACATGGGAAAAGGCATCTGCCTTATTCTGGAGTCTCCCACCTCTATGTCTACTGTGAACTTGTCACACGACTGTTTTTCTCCTGGTTAGTTACACATTCATTTAAGAGGGGCATGATCAGTTACTAGTTTGAATGGTCTCCTCAACAGGTAATATTTCAGGGCCTCTAAGGCCCATTTGATAGCTAAACATTCCTTCTCAACAATAGCATAGTTTTTCTCAAATCTGTTAAGCTTCCTGCTCGGTTAGATGACCGGGTGCTCCTCACTGTCTCTGATTTGGGACAGTACCGCACACAGTCACACATGAGAGGCGTCCGTCTGTACGACAAACTCCTTTGTGAAATCTGGGGTCAGGAGCACCGGTTGTATGCAAAGGACTTGCTTCAACATTTGAAATGCCTTCTCTGCCTCAGGATTCCACTTAATCATGACCGACCCTCTACCCTTTGTCAGGTCTGTCAGTGGGGCTGTAATGGTGACAAACTTGGGTATAAAATGCCTGTAGTACCCTGTGATCCCCAGAAATGCACAAACTTGCTCTTCTATTTATAGGTTGAGGCCATTTTTGAACCGCCTCAATCTTACTGATCTGAGGCTTAATCAGTCCTCGACCAATAATGTAGCCAAGGTATTTGGCCTCCTCCAAGCCTATGGCACACTTTTTAATTTCAAAGGATTTTATTGGGTTTTTACAAGAATAGAGTACAAGTAATTTCACAATATCCAAAAATACATTGGAAAAAAGCAATGAATAAACATAGGCCCCGTAGAGCCTAAATCTTACAGACTACTATGAAGGATGTAACAGTCAAAAAGAAAAATGAGAAAAAAAGAGAAGGGAAGGGGGGAGGGTGCACCCCCAGCTCCACCCCTGATGGGAACTAGCTGTGGTCAGGGGTTTTCCCACTGCCCCCGACCTAGTGGAGAAATGTTCTCCCAGCTTAATGCGATAAGTCAAACATCTGATATACAACTAAGTGCTCCATGAAGGCCTAGCAAGACTTAGTTAACTGTTTAACATAATTCTAAGATCTGAAAAGTCAATTATATAATTGGTGACCCAGTAGTCTGAGAGTTGTGCCGCCGCCTGTTCCCAGTCCCAAACTTGGAGTGGGACCCTGTCAACTGGCAGCCGACAGCACCTAGACATCCAATGTGAGACAATAAGTCGAGAGACAGAGAAAGAACCAGAGAACATGAGGGACAGAGAAGAAAAGGGAATAAGGAGTAAATAGCACCAGGGAGCTTTGCTAAAAAACAAGTCGCGGGTCACGGGGGAAGTTTTAAGTATTTCCTCCAGGGCTCCCAGGTAAGATTGAATTTAGGTGATGAGTCCATAATGATGTTAGCAAGCTTCTCCTGGGTCATGATCCAGGAGACTTTTTGTTTAGCAGCAAAGAAGGACACCGAGGGTCCTTTCCAAGCCCTGGCAATTGTAACTTTAGCTCCTAGCAGAATGAAGTGGGTGAGTTTAAAGAGGGATTTGGAAAGACCATCTGGCCTAAAGTTAAGAAGAGCCGTTTCTGGGTTCTGAGGAATAGCTTGGCCTGTGATCTTTCGTAACAAGTGAAACACTCTATTCCAGAAACCTTGAATCCGTGGGCATGCCCACCAGGTGTGGAGAAAGGAGCCCATGAGTCCGCATCCCCTAAAACATAGGTCAGAGGAGTTAGGAAACATGGCAGCCAACCGGGTTGTGATGAAGTACCAGAGTGTGAGAACCTTTAGGTTGGCCTCCTTTAAAGGCAGTATTGGCCATCCCTTTGAAAGATCTCTGGAACAAAGTATACCACCTGTCTGCCTCCCAATCAACATCCAAATCCTTTTCCCATTTCCTCGCAAAGGGAGGCTTGTCAGGATTCTCCATCAGTGATGCATAGATCAAGGAAACTCCCCCCTTTGATCCTCTAACTCAGAGCACCATTTTTCGTAAGGGATAATACTGAAAAGTCATATCTGAGCTTCCACAAAGGGGTCATAAAATGATGTATTTGTTGAAAGCGAAATTGTTCAGTGGGGGCATATCTAATTTATTAATGCAGTGAGATAAGGTCAAGGGGCCTGAGGGGGTCAGAAAATGTCCCATTCGGAATAAGCCTTTGTTAGTCCACCACTGGAAGGCCCGGATTTCTAGACCTGGCGGGAACTGAGGGTTGTTAAAGAGGTGGTTGAGGGGGCGGAGATTTGAGATTAAGAAGGGGAGTTTGAGAACGGAATCGCTAAGGGCTATAGAATGGGACAGGGTAGGAGCAAGGATTGGGGGCCTCAGCTTATGGGGAGCCCCGACCAAAAAGTCAATAGTATTTAACGGAACCGCCTGCCTCTCTAGCGTTATCCAGTCAGGTTTGTCCCCTCTGGCATAAATGGCTGAAAACTGGGCTAGCTGGGCAGCTTGGTAGTATTTAACCACTTCAGCCCCGGAAGGATTTCCAGCTTTAGGACCGGAGCCCTTTTTGCGATTCGGCGATGCGTCGCTTTAACTGACAATTGCGCGGTCGTGCGACGTTGTACCCAAACTAAATTTGCGTCCTTTTTTTCCCACAAATAGAGCTTTCTTTTGGTGGTATTTGATCCCCTCTGCGTCATTTCTGATCACCGCTATAAACAAAAGAAGAGCGACAATTTTGCAAAAAAACACAAATTTCTTACTTTTTGCTAAAATACAAATCCAAACAAAAAATATAAAAAAACATTTTTTTTCACCGTTTTTGGCCAATTTATATTCTTCCTCATATTTGCGATAAAAAAATCGCAATCAGCGTTTATTGATTGGTTTGCGCAAAAGTGGTCGCGTTTACGGATGATGAGAATTCATTTTTGGGATTTTTATTTATTTATTTTTTTTTACTAGTAATGGCGGCGATCTGCGATTTTTAGCGGTACTGCGATATTGGGGCGGACATGTCGGAACGTTTTGACACTTTTTTGGGACCATTGGCATTTATACAGCGATCAGTGCTATAAAAATGCACTGATTACTGTGTAAATACCATTGGCAGTGAAGGGGTTAACCTGCAGGGGGCGCGCTAAGGGTTAACTATGTTCCCTGGGCGTGTTCTAACTGTATGGGGGCTTGCCTAGCAGGGGAAGGGAAGTGGTCACAGCCTTCAGGTACAGGAAGGCTGTGATCACAGCCCTTCCCCCTCACACAGAGCGGAGGTCCGTGTTTACATACACGGACCTCCGTTCATTCACTCCGGGGGGGGCATCGCGGGTAGCCGGCGGCAATCGAAGCCGCCGCACCCGCTCCCTGGCCCCCCCGAACACAGTGAGCGCACGCGCGCGCCTCCGGCGGCGCATGCGCGCTCACTAGGCTCTGTATCGCGGCCGCCGTCGTATGACGGCGATTCGCGTTACAGAGCCACTTTGTCCCCGTCATTTGCCGATCAGCCGTCGGCAAGCGGTTAAAGAGGTGAGGGAGTCCTAGGCCACCCTGATTACGTCTCCTGTACAGGACATTAGCTGGACATCTGAAGCCTTTCCGGCCCCAGACGAACTTCACAACTTGCGATTGTAGTTTTTACAATTGAGGTTTCCTAATGGGGATTGGGAGTGAGTGAATGAAAGAATTATAGAATCCTAGGGATTAGGGTCATCTTAACTGAATATATCCTACCCAGCCAAGAAAGGCCCTCCTGATCCCACTTTGAGAGGTCCTCTGACAATTTCTTAAATAAGGGTGGGTAGTTGACATCATACAATTGGCTGATGCTGGCTGCCAGATTGATGCCCAGGTACTGTATCCAATTGGAATTCCAGGTAAACCTGTAAAGCTTCCTGAGCCGTTGTATTGTCAACTTCGGAACGGAGACATTTAAGGCTGCTGATTTGGACCAATTTACACGCAACCCCGAGACCTCCCCAAATTCATTAAGAAGTTGTATTACACGAGGGGTAGAGGTGAGGGGAGACAAAATAAATAAGAGTAGATCGTCTGAATATAAAGCATACTTGTGCATTTGAGGTCCGCACCTCACTCCCTGGATGTCAGGATTGTCCCTGATGGCGATTGCCAGAGATTCCATGGCTATCGCAAATACTAGAGGGGATAACCCTGTCTAGTTCCCCTGGAAATAGTGAATGGATCCGAGTAGTAATCTTGGACTTTGACCTGGGTGCTGGGATTCGAATAGAGAGCTCTCAGAGTCTGAAGGAATTTCGGGCCGAAAGCCCATCTGGTGAGGATATCAAACAAGTAGGCCCAATCTACCATATCGAATGCTTTTTGTAAATCCACAGATAAAAAGGAACCCCTCCTGGTGTGGCCCCCCATCCCAATTCGAATTGAGGAGAGAGATGATATCCACCGCTCTGTGGATCTGATCCGGGCCCTGTCTTCCCGGGATAAAGCCCACCTGGTCTTTGTTGACATAATTACCTATGAACTTAGATAGACAATCTGTTGGCCAAAATTTTAGTCATAATTTTAAGGTCATTATTGATTAGGGAGATAGGACTGTAGTTGCTAACATCCGAGTGGTCTTTACCGGGTTTGGGGATAACTGAAATGAATGCCAGGTTGGCCTCGCTCTGCAGCGAGGACCCTACCTGAAGGGAATTTAAGAATTTTGTTAAATAAGGAGCGATGAAGGGGCCAAAGGTTTTATAATAGCCTGTAGAAAATCTGTCAGGGCCAGGGGCTGAGCCCTTCTTGATGTTTTTAATTACCCCAAGATCTTTTGCTTCAGTGAACTGTTGTTCCAGGGATACTACGTGTTCTTCAGCGAGCTTGGGGAGAGAGATGCTGTTTAAAAATGAGGCTTGGGGAGAGGGGAAAGCTCTTTTCCCTGACTCAAAGTTTGGCGTAAAAATTATGAAAAGCAGCCATGATTCATTGAGGGTTCTGAGTTAGTTCCCCCGAGAGATCCATAACCTTTGGAAAGGAGAAGGACCGAAGTCTGGGGGACAACCTGGCAGCCAGCCTAGGACCTATTTGGTCCCTTTGTAAGTAGAAATGAGCTTTGGACCATTGAATTTGTTTCTCGGTACTAGTGGTCAGGGCAAGTTTTAGGGCTACCCTTCCCGCTTCCAACTGCACCCTAGTTTGGGGAGTCGGGTTTTGCTTGTGGGTTCCAGATAAGTTATAGAAGTCCCGCTCTAAATTCTCAATGTCAATCCTCCTCTCCCTTCTAAGCCTGGCTGATAGTTGGATAATCTTTCCCCTCATTACCCCCTTATGGGCTGCCCAGAGTATCGAGGGAGAGACTTCCCCATTATCATTCAGTCTAACGTATTCTTTGAGTTCTTTCTCCAACAAAGTGCAATGGACTGGGTTTCATTCAAATGCCAGTGGGGTTTCCCCCTTTGGCCTAGATCTGCTTTAACATATATTATAACTGACGAGTGGTCCGATAAGGGGGAGTCTCTAATAAAGGATTTAGGAATCAAGGGGATAATGGGAGCTGTGACAAAGATGTGATCGATCCTTGCCAAGCTTTGGTGGGGAGCAGAAAAGTGGGTATAATCCCTCACCCTAGGGTTGAGTTCCCTCCAAATATCTACGAGCCCCAGTGAGTGGAGAAGCTTAGCGAATTTAAGGCTTTGCTTTGGTGGATGAAGCAGACGAGAAAGGCCTGACCCTGACTTGTCAAGCATGTGATCTAAAGCAATATTTGAATCCCCTCCCATTATCACAGTCCCCTCAAGGTGGGGTGTAAGGAGATTAAACATTGTGTGGAGGAATTTTGCTTGGCCTTGGTTTGGAGCGTAGTATGAAATGAAAGTGAATATTGAGTCCCCCAATGATCCCTTAAGGATAGAGTTTGTGGTGTTCGGGACCCGAACCTTTGAAAAAACGTTCGGGTTCTGGTATTTTTTTTCCGCTTGTTGAATAGCTGCAGGGCAGCCAATCAACAAGCGTTTCACTGGTTTGCCCTTAGAAGCCATCACAGCCATGCTTACTAATGGCATGGCTGTGATTGGCCAGTGCATCATGTGACCCAGCCTCTGTATGAGCTGGAGTCACGTAGTGCTGCATGTCATATGCTCTCAGGCTAGTGTAGGGAGAGGATGCTGCTGGTGCTGTGAGGGACAGATTGCAGATCTAATAACATCTCATCCTGCATTACAGAATTATCTAATTGTGGACTAGGTAGAGATTACTACTACTACTACTGCTTTTAGGGACAGATTGCAGATCTAATAACATCTTATCCTGCATTACAGAGCAATCTGACTGGACTAGTTAGAGTCTACTGCTTAGAGGGACGGATTATTGTTCTAAAATCATCTCCTAGTTCTATAGGGAGAGGTTCCTGCTGTTGCTGTAAGGGACAGATTATTGTTATTTCCCTATCCCCATTTCTTTGTAGGGCACTTGTCCTACTCTTACCCCCACTTTTCTTCCTTTTGCAGCCCTCTAGCACTTTCCAGGACTTTTTTACAGCCATTTTTGTGCCCAAAAGTTCGGGTCCCCATTGATTTCAATGGGGTTCGGGGTCAAGTTCGGACCAAACCCAAACTTTTCCACGAAAACCCGAACATCCAGGTGTCCGCTCCACTCTACTTGAGGATGAACCTGCCCTCCGGGACTCTAATTTCTCTCTGTGGTGTGAAACGTATATGCTTGGCGAAGAAGACTCCCACACCTCTAGTCTTGTCTATTGCATTTGCCAGGAAGAATTGGGGGTATTTAGAGTGTATAAATTTAGGATTATACTGCTCAGGGAAATGTGTTTCTTCACAGGGGAATTGAGGTCCTGGACATTATGTGTTGCGATTCTTAATATTGTAGGGGGGGTTACTGGACGCAGCCATAATTCAGGAATAGAAATCTATGCATCACTGAGCGAGGGCTTACCTGGTTTCGGGAGCGGGAGAAGTGGAGCTTGCCCCGCAAGAGGATTGGAAGTGTGACCCACCGTGACTCATCAAAAGCTTGATCTCTCTGGTGCCTGGGAGAGAAAAAAAAAAAAGTTACGAAAGGGAAAGAAGGAAAACATAAAAGGAAGATAGTGAAAATGGAGAATACAGGAGGGGGGCGGTGAAGACCCGCCGCGCACCCCTTCAAAATCCCGACATTGGCGCGCGGGGGGGGGTCAAAAGATCACCCCCAATCTCAGGATGAGACAAAAACATATCTGCCAGCTCGGCAGGAAATACATCTATCCGAGGGAGTACCGACAACATTAGGTTCCCAGAGACAGAGGGAGGAGCATGACATCCGCTCCAGCCAAAACTTTAGACCCAAAATAGAAAAGAATGGAGGTTTCCCTGAAAACAGAAAACAATTAGTATTGATAACATTCAGACTGAAGGCCCATGGGGAGCCCCACCCAAGGGGGAGCCCCCGTCCATGGGAGCCTGAGGGGGGCTGGGCCCCTGGATAGGGGACCCGGCCCTCCCCAGTCGGCCCCCGGCTGAAGGGCACCAAAAGTCAACTGGTGCATGTCAGGGGACCAGGGCCCCAAGAACTCACCAATAAGATGAGCCTGTGCCCCTTGAAGATTACAATTGGAAAAAGCTAAAGGCACCCCGGGGGGACCTCACTGAGGTCCCGCAAGCCCAGACCGGGCATCCAGGAAGAAGTCTTATGGCTAGAGCAAGTTCCAACTGTAAGTTAACTCAAGTAGGCGAATAGGAGCTGCTAGCAGTAAAAACATCAACAACAAATAAACCGATAGTCCGTTGTAGAAAGGCTAAACTAAACATCAGGCCCAGGGATTGGGGGGGCCGGACGAGGGTGGAGAGTCAAAAACAGGCCACCCTATCAAGGGGCTGTGGGTGGTGCAGACCTGACTCCCATTAAGGAGAGGCGGACACATGGAAGTTCAGATACTCCAGAGCAGTTGAAGACAAGTGACCATAAACCGTGATCCGATCCAAGGAGTCGAGGATGGGAGTCCGTGGGGCGCTTAGATTGTTGGTTCCGCCAGATTGGGGGTATTGGGCTCTGCGGAGAGGGGCGTTTGTAGGAGCCTGCGTTTTTGTGTATCATGGTGGAGGGAGAGTCCAGGGAGATGAGATTCAGTCGAATTAACAGTTGTTCCCCGTCCTGGAGAGTGGAGAATCCATAAGTCTTGCTTTTGTAGATAAAAGACAGACGGAAAGGAAAGGACCACCAATACTTGATGGCCGACTTTGAAAGGACTTCCAGCAACGGCTTCAGGGTTCTTCTCCTTTGGATGGTGGAAGGAGACAGATCCACAAAAATTTGAATGGGATGACCTTGTATGGAAAGATTGAAAGATTTCCTAGAGACCTTCATGACCTCCTCCTTTACACTGTAAAAATGTGGTTTTACCACTATGTCTCTAGGTAAACCGTCAGAGCGTGGTGGTTGGAGCGCTCTATGGGCTCTGTTGAGTTCCAGACGGTGCTCGGGGATGCCCGGAATGATTTCCTTGACAAAGTCGCGTACAGTGACACTGACTTCTGTGATGGACTCAGGGAGGCCCCTAATCCGGAAGTTATAGCTTCTGGAGCGATTTTCCAAGTCGTCTTTTTGGACAGGGCTGAGTCCAGTTGATCTTGTAGATCTTGAATACGCGCTGTGTTCTGGTTAGTTCTGGCCACTGTTTGATCTGTTTTTTGTTCTATTACATCAATCCGGGCCCCCAGATTTTGTAGATCAGCTTGAATAACCAAAGTGATTTGGGAGGCCATTTCGGCCAGGCCCTTGGAGAGCATTTTGGAAAAGACCTCCATCATTAACTGATAGTCAGAGTGAAGTGCTGGAGAGTGGGAACCCAGGGTTCCAGGGTGAACGGGGCCAGAGGCCTGTTCCTTGAGTGGAGTTCATCTAGTGTCCTTTCCAGGAGGGAAATAGTGGAAGCTGGTGAGAGAACTTGTGCTGTGAGTTGTGCCCCTGGTAAAGGCCCGGAGAGGACCTGAGAGCCCCTCCGCCTCTGCCTCCATGTCCATCCCCTGTCACCTGTTGAGCTCCAGAAGGCATTTGGGGGGCTATTGGGGCCAGGTCATTGAAGCCTGGTTGTTGGGAAAGTTCCCTTCTGACCGCCCCTGATCGTACAAGTTCTGTCCCTGGGTAAAGAGTTTATATTAGTGCCCCTAGAGATCAGTGGGATGAGCCCGTTCTTTTATGGCTAGCTTCCCCCCTTGCTTTTATGGGGGTGATGGCCTGGTGTTCTGCAGCAGTCAAATCTAGGCAATTCCAGCCTTGGGACAAAGGTGTACCCCTTGTCCTGACTGGGAAAGAGGGCTGTGCTGGCTCCCCGTCTGGTAGCTTTGCTGCAGTCTGCGGAATGGTGAGTAGGCCCAAGCCATGGCCTCGAGTAGATGGCCGGGGCCGGGACTGCCTAATCTCACCTCTGGGGAAGCCTCACTAGCTCCCGAGGCCCCAGGAGGGAGAGTCTCCGGGCCCCCCTGATATCCTTCTAGTGATGGATCCACGCCGGGCTGCCCATCCTCGGATGGTGAAATAGCGCGAAGGCCCGAGCCGCGGCCTCACGTTGAGTAGCGGGTCTTGCCGCGGATTCCTCGGCGGGACCTCGCTCCCCCGGGGGTGCCCCCCCGACTGCGCCTTCTCCTGGGGAGCTGAAGGAGGAAGATCCGGGCTCTGTGGATAGCTGAAGAGGGTCGGGAAGACCGAAGAGGACCGGAGCTCCAGGCTTATACAGCCATGTAAGGCGCTCCACGCATGCGCACTCGCCCATGGCACACTTTTTGGGGTTGGAGGGGAGTCCTCTTTTCCTGAGGGAATCTACTACTGCTTGCACCCGGGGCAAAAATTAAATTCCCAATCTGGGCTGTGGATGACATCGTCCAAATAAGCGGCTGTGTATTGGCGATGTGGTCTCAATGTCTTTTCCATCATTCTCTGGAATGAGGCAGGAGCACCATGCAAACCAGAAGGCATCCGCTTATATTATAATGACCCCTCAGGTATAGAAAAGGCAGTCTTCTCTTTTGCAGATTCTGTTAGAGGTATCTGACAATAGCCTTTAGTCAGGTCTAAAGTAGTTATGTACCTGGCACTTTCCAATCTGTCAACAAGCTTGTTGACCCGAGGCATTGGGTACGCATCGAATTTGGACACACTATTCAACTTCCTGAAATCATTTCAAAACCTTATAGTGCTATCTGGCTTTGGGACCAACACTATGGGACTTGACCAGTCACTATGGGACTCCTCTGTCATGTCCAACTCTAACATTTTCTTTAATTCATTTGCAACTGCTTTGCGCCTAGCCTCGGATATTCTATAGGGCTTTACATTTACACGGACACCTGGTTCCGTAATTATGTCATGCTGTATAACTGGTCAGTCCGGGTAGGTGAGAGAAAAAGTCTCTATTCTTACTCACAAACTCTTTAAACGTCCTTTTGTTTGGCCACTGATAAGGTTTCAGTTATGGGTAACTCAGGTGTCATGGGGGCCATGTCCTTTTGGGGTGCTGGTATTGCCAGTAAAGTCTCTCTGTCCTTTCACGGTTTCAAGAGATTAACATGATATATTTGCTCTGGTTTCCTTGTCCCTGGTTGGTAAACTTTGTAGTTTACTTCCCCTACTCTTTCCATAATTTCAAAGATACCTTGCCACTTTGTTAGGAATTTACTCTCAACTGTGGGGACCAGTACCAGCACTCTATCCCTAGGGTTGAAGGTCCAGGTCTTGGCACTCCGATTATAAACCTTTCTCTGGGCCTCCTGGGCTTGCTTTATATGTTACCGTACAAAATATATATACGTAGAGTGATGACTGCATAGACATAGAAAACTGCCACGTCCGAGTAACATAGAAAGCTACAAATGGGAGAAATATCCCAAATATAAATAATCCCCCTGGACTCTATGGGCAGATATGATACGTAATAGTAATCAAAAAAAAAAAGGGGAAAAGGGTAAATATATAGTAAAAATTGAGCATTTTATTAGTACATGAATTGTAAAATGAAAGTGAACGGAAATGCATTACCTATATCCGTCACTAACAGAGACATAACAGGTAATGGCATATAAAAACACACAGTATACAAGGTGCCACAATAGATAACAATTTAGATAAAGTTGGACTTAATGCATCGAAATTGCACACAGGTGACCACTGATAACAGAGGATCCAGGGGCAATTTCACGGATGTCCCAACATGTTTTGGTTTTTCCTTCTTCAGGGGATATTAAGCATCAAATGCAACAAAATATACAGTCTGTAGAAGAGTAAGGCATGCATAACATGAGTATATATTTTTGAAGATTTTTTTACAAAATCAAATAAAACAAAGTAAAGTGAATTGTAATGCGCCCACCCAAAGAAATAGATGGACCACTTACATCTAAACTGGAGGCACCCAACAAACCAAATATAATGTCAGCCCGAGGGATCTGGGGCAGATGTTACCATACAAGTGGCATGACAGCCTTGATTCTAGCTTACATCAGTGAGATATGCTCAATGATGCTTCTGTAAGGCGTGGTCCCTCCCTCCCATGTTTCTTTTGCGACCTCTAGCAATCCCCTGGGATGTCTACCATACAGTAGTTCAAAAGGGGAATAACCTGTAGATGGCTGAGGTACCTCTCGTATGGCAAACATGAAGTATGGCAGCAAAAAATCCCAATTTCTCCCATCTTTGTCCAAAATCTTTTTTAAAATGCTTTTGAGCGTTTTGTTAAATCTCTCCACTATCAGTTTGGGGGTGGTAAACAAAGGTACGGAGGTGGGAGATTTTGTACAACTTACACAATTGTTTAGTGAATCTGGACATAAATGGTGTGCCTTGATCTGTTAATAAGCCTTTTGGAATACCCACATGACTAAGTACCATGACAAGCTCTTTGGCAATATCCTTAGCTGTGATATTACGCAAGGGAATGGCTTCAGGATACCATGTGGCATAGTCCAGTATTACCAGTATGTGCTGATGGCCCCGGGCAGATTTTACTACTGGTCCCACCAGATCCATGTCAATCCTTTCAAAATGCACTTCAATTACTGGTAACAGTACCAGCGGACTGCGAAAATTGGGCGATGGAGCAGAATATTGACACTCTGGGCATGACTCACAATATTCTTTGACATCTGCATGTAACCCAGGACAAAAGAATCCCTGGGTTTTTCTGTCCTTAGTTTTCTCTATACCCAGAGATCCACCCATTATATGACCATGGGCCAAAACGAATACCATCCGGCAATAGGGTTTGGGAACCACTAATTGCTCTACCTCCCCCTCCCCCTGCTTTACCACTTAATACAGCAAGTTATTTTTAAGAGTCATGTAGGGAAAATACACCCCTACATTAGATTCAACAGGTTTTCTATCAATCATTTTAATGTTTTCACTGACTCTAATGATTGTGGAGTCTCTTAATTGTTCCGTACAAAAGTAATTTTTTTCTGACCTCTAAGTCAGGCACCACATTCTGGCCACTCTCATTATTAGAGTCAGAGATAATTTTTTGTTCATTATCCTCAAGCTGAGGGCTGGACTCCTTCTGCTCCCCAGCCATTACAGACAAAGGAAAAGGACCTATGCCTCCGTTGGACACACCAACAGTTTCAATTTTGCAATCAAAAGGTTCCAGAGTGAGTTCCAGTGTTTCCTCAGCAGGGGAAGCTCTGTCCTCTATCATTAAGGATTATTCCCCATATATTACCCCTATATAGAGTTGAGCGAACCCGAGTCTGAAGCATTATGGGTAGACCTGCATATGGGTGTGCGCACTTCAAAGGTTATCATTGGAGTTTGTTATAGACCTCCCAGTGTTAAAGAGGAGGTGGAGACTCTGCTCCTTGCACAGATAGAAAGAGCTGCAAAGGCTGGGACAGTGATAATAATGGGGGATTTTAACTACCCTGAAATTAACTGGAGTAATGGCACTGCTGGGACAGCTAAAGGGCAAAAATTTATAGACCTATTACAGGACAATTTTATGGTCCAGTTTATTGAGGCCCCAACTAGGAATGATGCTTTGTTGGACCTGGTAATCTCAAACCATGCAGAGCTTATTACCAATATTCATATAAAAGAACATCTGGGTAACAGTGACCATAACATGATTTCATTTAATGTAAGCTGCAAGCAACAAACACAAATGGGAAAGATAAAAACACTTAATTTTAAGAGAGCAAATTTTACAAAGATGAGGGCTGCTCTCCAGGACTTAGACTGGGAG
Organism: Glandirana rugosa; assembly: GCA_018402905.1. NCBI lineage: Eukaryota > Metazoa > Chordata > Amphibia > Anura > Ranidae > Glandirana > Glandirana rugosa. Next base: position 175,143 of record BLSH010271154.1, on the reverse strand, counting down.
GGAATATTAGCATCAATGAACACAGAACAGAAATGGGAATTTTTCAAAAAAACTGTATGCGAA
>BLSH010271154.1:158856-172902 GCA_018402905.1 Glandirana rugosa | reverse complement strand
TCAACCACTCGGGACACTAGTTCAGCCTTCACTGCTTTGCGCAGTCTCGCACCGGTGTGTCGCTGGGCTCCACTTGCAAGTTTGGCTGCCGACCCTGCGAGTCCTAAACCTCCTCTCCTCGCAACCTACCGGCTCGCCATCCTTATAGACCGATTTACTTTGAACGACAAAATTTCACAAAAATTACATTCGCGTTAACCACGACAAATTATTTACAAATGTGGAATTCACTATGTGATACTCCCAGAAAGAACGAACAAGGGGTACTGATGTGTACGACCTTTCATTGCTCGGGGACACCTGCAATAGGAACTCTTCCAGTAACACACTACTCGGGGGAAATAGGAACCTTTCTACTCGGATATATGGAAACTAGAGACCACTCGGGGGTTACACACGTGTGCGTACACCACTGGCTACCACTTCCTCATTGGGGGCTCACCAGAGATCAAAGGTATATAGGCTCATCTTTCCAAGGATAAAGGGGGCTCATCACACAATGACCTTCTCAAGGATAACGTCCACAGGGGCTCGTTACTTTCCAGCATGTGTAGTCATGGGGAACAAGCAAGAAAGACCCTCATAGTGTATCACTTAAGGTGTAAACATTTATTAAACAGCACCAATTGCGCTTACATTAAAAACACTTTAAAACAGCAAGTTTCATTTAGCCAGATATTCCTACCGCTCGGCCATCCAACGCTCCTCTCCTCCAAATCCTGAGCGTCCCAGCCGTCGGTTTGAACGTTCACCTCGGGTCGCTGTGTGGCCACGCTCTGACGCGTTTCGTCACTTCCGACTTGATCACAGGGCTCACCAACTTTTTCTCTGTTTCTTTATTTCTCTCTTTCTCTCTTTCTTTCTTTCTCCCTACACCAACTCTCTTTCTCTCTTTCTCTCTTTGTCTTTCTTTCTCCCTACACCAACTCTCTCTTTCTCTTCCTCTCTTTCTCTCCTTTTCTCTTTCTCTCTTTCTATGTTTCTCTCTTTCTTTCTCCGTTCACCAACTCTTTCTATGTTTCTCGCTTTCTTTCTCTCTCCCTTTCTCAGTTCACCATCTCTTTCTATGTTTCTCTCTTTATTTCTTTCTCCGCTCAAGAACTCTTTCTCTGTTTCTATCTTTCTCTCTCTTTCTCTTTGTCTTTCTTTCTCCCTACACCAACTCTCTTTCTCTCTCTCTTTCTCTTTTTTTTTCTCTCTCTCTCTCTCTTTCTCTCTTCCTTTCTCCGTTCACTATCTCTTTCTATGTTTCTTTTTAAGAGAGAAAGAGCCCTGTGATCAAGTCGGAAGTGACGAAACGCGTCAGAGCGTGGCCACACGGCGACCCGAGGCGAACGTTCAAACCGAGGGCTGGGACGCTCAGGATTTGGAGGAGAGGAGCGTTGGATGGCCGAGCGGTAGGAATATCTGGCTAAATGAAACTTGCTGTTTTAAAGTGTTTTTAATGTAAGCGCAATTGGTGCTGTTTAATAAATGTTTACACCTTAAGTGATACACTATGAGGGTCTTTCTTGCTTGTTCCCAATGACTACACATGCTGGAGAGTAACGAGCCCCTGTGGACGTTATCCTTGAGAAGGTCATTGTGTGATGAGCCCCCTTTATCCTTGGAAAGATGAGCCTATATACCTTTGATCTCTGGTGAGCCCCCAATGTGTGCACACGCATGTGGTGACCGATGGTGAAGGATACTCTATTTAAACAGCATAACTGCATAATTCAAGGAGGATTTATCTTTGCACTTCATTCAATGCTGCACAGTTGATATTTTGCACTACTACTTTGTTTCTTACACATAAGTGACTGAAGGTGAAGGACTCTGTTTTGAAACAATTTGGTTGCTTAACTCAAGGAGGACATACTCTTGCACTTTATTGAAGGTTGCACTGTTGAGATTTTGCACCAGCACTTTTTTGTATTTTTGCACAAAATTTATTTGCACAATATATATTCAGTTTTAGCGCTGCTCTCACTATCACGGATATAGTTGACTTTTAAAGATTTTTTCACGCCTGTTGAATAGCTGCAGGGCAGCCAAACAAGCGTTTCACTCGTTTGCCCTTAGAAGCCATCACAGCCATGCCTACTAATGGCATGGCTGTGATTGGCCAGTGCATCATGTGGCCCAGCCTCTATATAAGCTGGAGTCACGTAGTGCTGCATGTCACATCACCTCATACTAGTGTAGGGAGAGGATGCTGCTGCTGCTGCTGTGGACAGATTAGCTTTAAAAAATCAGTTAAAAACAGCGATTCATTGGTGGGTGGGTGCTAGAGGAGATTTTTGTTTGCTAAGCAAAGTGCCTCATATAAAACCTAAGCAATTTTTCTGTTTGTTAGGTGGGTGTTTGCAGCCATTTTTGCAAGTGCAGTGCACTTGCAACTGCTTGTGTGTCAGGGACACTACTTTAATCGTGTTCTGTTAGTTCAGTTGGCAACATTTTGGCATATTTAAATACTGTTTTTATATTGCAGTTAGACAAATTTATTTTTATTTTTTTTTTTGTGCAAAACATTACATTTGCGGCCAGCGGGGCATTTCTTGCACAAAATTAAAAACTGTGTCTACATTGCCTGTTTAAAAAAATATAAATTTGTGCTAAATAGTACATTTGTGTCCAGAATGAGGAGAGCGTCAAATAAGGGACGTGGTCGTGGTGCTGCTGGTGTTGGTGAAGCTCCTGTTGCAAGGAGAGGACGTGGTCGATCTGTGCCAGCTACACGCACAAGTGAAACACCTTCCTCAGGTGCTAGTAGCCGACAGAACCTTCAACGTTCTATGGTAGGCCTGAATGCTGCTCAACGATTGGTGAGGCCAGAACAAGTACAGGCGATAGTGGAATGGGTGGCTTGACAATGCCTCCAGTTCCTTAACATTGTCTCCCACCCGGTCCCTTGCTGAAAGCTCCACCGCCACTTCCACCTACACTGCCATGGTCACCGCCTCCTCAACCTCCACCTCCTCCATTTTTTATTTTATTTATGTGATGTTAAGTTATTTCCCTATCCACATTTGTTTGCAGGGCACTTATCCTACTCTTACCCCCCTTTTGCTTCCATTGACTTCAATGAGGTTCGGGGTCAAGTTCGGGGCCAAACTCGAACTTTTTCGCGAAGTTCGGCCGAACCCGCACATCCAGGTGCCTGCTCTACTCTACTCCTATACCAACCTGTGCCAGCACTTTACATTCCTCACCCCAGACACAATGGGGAGCAATGCAGACCAAATCAATACATGAACACAGAATACTACATCACTTGTTCTTTATTTCCTGGTTCAGTATCTTAAATACAATACATTATCAAGATATAACCAAGCGATATTTACAACATTACACCAATAGAAACCAATAAAGGAAATGTCCACCCATTGCTTATCATCATTAAAGAAACCCAATTTCATAGAATGGTCTATACACATATGTTGGTCACTCTTAAGAACACCTGTTAGTAATTACTACAGATCTTTATAAAGTATATATGTGTGTATTATTGTACAATCTTAGTTAGTTCCAATTATGTCCTAGACATATTTCTCAGTATTTATGATTATTTTGGTGAACATTTTCTAGGCTTTTCGCCAAACCACCTAAAGTTATTTTTCTCACATTCAGCATCATCTTTTTAATAATAATAATAATAATAATAATAATAATAACAACAACAACAACGTTGACACATATTAAAACTTGTCAGCTAAAAAGCCAATGTTTAAGAAGCACTCTAAATTAAGTTATAGCACAGGACAAAGTAAGTGCATAATTAAGGGGAGGGGGTATTTACAAGACCCTTACACAGACTCCTTTTGTTTTCCCATAAACTCCAAAAGTGTGGAAAATCTCTCCCCACTAGGACTTCATGAAGTAGTGAGGGTACCACCCCCACTGAATTTGTCACGGGGCCCCAAGGGGTGTCAAATTCAACCACGGCAGTCTGGTAGTCACGTGTTTCACCATGTATACAAATCACCACAATAGTGCTAGGGTGTAACTTTGCAGGATTTACAAAAATCACCTTTGACTAATATCACAACACTACCAGAATCTAGCAGAGCAGCGACTGTCTTTCCATCAACTGAAATCACACACATTTGTTTTTCCATGCGTCCCTGACATGATGCAGTACATGCAACCTGTGCAAAAAGAGACATGCGTTTTTTCAAGCAAGCATTATCACATTGCATTGGTTTATCATTTAGGGAACAGTTAGCAGCAATATGACCTAACGCATGGCAGCGATAACATTTTATGTGTTCTGTACCCAGTCCTCTAAATGGCCTCAGAGCCCTGCCTGGATGGATGGGTGAGCACGGATGGATGGGTGAGCACGGATGGATGGCGCAGCATAGATGCATGGGTGAACACGAATGAGGCTGGATGGGTGAGCACGGCTGGATTGGTGAGCATGGATGAGGCTGCATGGGTGAGCAAGACTGGATTGGTGAGCACGGATGGATGGGTGAGCATAGATGGATGGCGGAGCACGGATGCATGGGTGAGCATGCATGCATGGGTGAGCACAGATGGAGGGCAGAGCATGGATGCATGGCTGAGCATGGATGCATGGCTGAGCATGGATGCATGGGTGAGCACGAATGCATGGGTGAGCATGGATGGATGGGTGAGCACGGATGGATGGGTGAGCACGGATGAGGCTGCATGGGTGAGCAAGATTGGATTGGTGAGCACGGATGCATGGGTGAGCATGGCTGGATGGGTGAGCACGGATGCATGGGTGATGGATGAGTGAGCACGGATGCATGGGTGACGGATGAGTGAGCACGGATGGGGGAGCATGGATACATGGGTGACAGATGAGTGAGCACGGATGGGTGAGCATGGATGCATGGGTGACAGATGAGTGAGCACGGATGGGTGAGCATGGGTGACGGATGAGTAAGCACAGATGCATGGGTGACGGATGGGTGAGCATGGATGGGTGGGCATTGGTGACGGATGGGTGAGCACAGATGCATGGGTGACGGATGGGTGAGCACAGATGCATAGGTGATGGATGGGTGGGCATGTATGTATGGGTGACGGATGGGTGGGCATGGATGTATGGGTGACGGATGGGTGGGCATGTATGTATGGGTGACGGATAGGTGGGCATTGCTGAGGGTGCATGGGTGATGAGGGGTCCCTGCCTGGCACATAGCGGTGCTGTGGGCATTTCAGATCCTGCCCACAGCACCGCTGCATCTCCTCTCTCCCCCTCTCCTGTCACACTGCACCGATCGGTGCGGAGAGGGGAGAGACAAGCCGGCACTTCCGCCGGCTTGTTTACATGTGATGCTCCGTCATTTGAGGGAGCGATCACGTGGTAAACGGCTGCTCCAAGTGGCCATTTACCGTGATCCGTGATGCGCCGGGTCTCACAGACCCGGCGGTCACGGATGCTTCCAGGTGCGCGCCCCCAGGGGGCGCGGGAGCGCGATTCTGGGAGGACTATCCTTTCATGTGCTGTACAAAGACAAAAATATATATTTTTTTGATATGAGACCCCTGCTGATATAATCAACACTATTTGATATGAGACTTCTGATGATGTATTCAAGATCTCAATAGTAATCATGGGTACCTATTTGGCTATGTGCCATTTGTGAACATGTTTGTATGCATATAATATTTTACTGCAATGTGAATTGTACGGTGTTATATATATTTTTATTCTAGAGCATGGTCCCAAATTTATATTATAGTATTATTATACATATATATCTAAGAATTAAAAATTAACACTATTTTCATATCTAAGTACTTATTTATTATCCATTGTGCGCCTCACTCAAAGTCCCACTCTCTGTTCTTTTTTTATATTAAAGACTTATGCCTCGTATACACGGTGCAACGGTCGTACGACCGAACGGCTCAAATCATATGTTGGCTGTTGTATCTCCTGTACTGATGTGCACTCAATGATCGTACGATCAACGTGCGACCAAGCCGAACGTAATGACGTGAAGCAAGCGTATAAAGAGGAAGTGCTGTCATCGTGCGCCACCCTTTGGGCTCCTTCATCTAATTTCGTGTTAGTTGAAGTTTGGTGTTTGTTGATTCGCGACTTTCAGATCGTTCTTCAGTTCGTTCTTCAGATCGTTCTTTGGATCGTTCCTGGCCGTTCGTTCGTCAACTATGTTCAGTTCTAGAGATAGAAATTTCGCTACTGTTGGCCTAGGAGTCCTGGCTTGGACCCAAAACCAATGTAGGAGAAGGAGGGAGAGGAGTTGTTGGACCAAAAATTGGTTACTTAACCGTGATCAATTTGGTCATATGGCTTTAGTCAGGGAGCTCCAGGAGAATAATCCTGATGATTTCAGGAATTATCTTCGGATGACGGACCCCTGCTTTAACCACTTCTTGGCATTGGTGTCCCCCTATATCCAGAAGGAGGACACATGCATGTGCCTTGCTATCACCCCTGAGCAAAGGCTCATTGCCACCTTGCGCTACCTGGCGACAGGAAGAAGCCTCCAGGACCTCTAGTTCACTACAGGCATCTCCCCCCAGGCTCTTGGAGTCATTATTCCGGAGACATGCTCAGCCATTTTTCAGGTGCTGCGGAAGGACTATATTAAGATATGTTTCATGTTAATACCACATTTTATGTGTTTCTGTTTGATAATATAGTATTTGCCCTTTTTGATAATACCTAATTAGCAACCTTATAATATGCTGTGAATGTCTTCTTTGGTCTCATGCATGCGCTAAGCTTTTTTCACCTCCTTTTTTTCCTCTACACGCCTCCCCAGCATGTTGTCCAGTGTCCATACACACTCAGAGGGGGGTACAGGCAGTACTGTTGTAAGGAGCCCCAGTGTCTCAAGGGGCCTTTCCTGACAAAGACTTTAGCAGTCTTTAACATTGGAGTCTATGGGAGGGGGCATCCAGTTTGGGGAGACCATTCTCCTGAACCCTAGGCAAGAAAAATACCAAACTTTGCCCACATGGAGAGGACCCCCTGGACCACAACTGGTTCAAGTTTGGGACCTGCAGCACCTATGCTTTGGCGCGAGGTCTTATTGCAAGCATTGAGTGAGGCTGTGTTGCCTGTGCACTGCTTTTTGAAGCCCTTGGATTTCACACTAGCATGCATTGCACACTTCACTGGGTCATGCTTGGCAGGCTACATCTTGTAAGTGTGACAGGGTGTATCGTTCCTACTGGGGCTGCAACATGTGTACACCCCTGGCCAGTGGGCAGATGTGGTGGAACGGCCCAATGTGAAGGCCCTGGGTAAGGTTGGTGGTCAGAAGGGAGGGAGCAGGTCTAAAGCTGTGTAAGGGGCCCCCACATTTCTGATGGTGGCCCTGCCCACTCAGCCTGGTAATGCCACAATTATTTATGTCAGATGCAGTTTAGGCGTCCCCCCCCCCTAAAAGACACACTTTTGCAAAGTTATTTTTGGCGTTCCAACCAGGCTGAGTGCTTGAGGTGTTCTTATTATGTGAAACCTAATCCCCATGCTCCCAAAAAGTTACATCATCATTTAAAACTACTGTATCTCCAGAAATGTAATCTCCTATACACACTCTCCATCTTTTGCGGGTGACATTTCTCTACTAATTCTCCAAAACATGTAGTGCAAGAGCCTGTTTGATTTGCTACTAATTTGACCTCATGTGATCTCTTTTGTTAGAATCTTGTTAGAAAAGTGTAATTTGAAAAGTTTCTTTTCTGTATGTTGTGATTCTCACACGTCTTACATCTCCACTGTGCTGGAAATGGAAGTGTAGCCTTATGTTGCCCTTGCATTTGTATGTTGAGGAACATTTTTATGTTTGTTGGCAAAGTATAATTTTTTTTTTTATCCACAGTTTCCTTCCAATCCCCAGCAGTGGCAGGAAGTTGCTACTCAGTTTTTGCAGCAATGGGATTTTCCCAACTGCGGGGTGCCATTGATGGAAAGCATGTTCGGATTGTACCACCACCCAACTCTGGCTCCTATTATTTCAATTACAAGGGGATTTGCAGCATTGTGATGCTTGCCATAGTGTCTGCCAACTATGAGTTCTTGTACCTGGATGTGGGGAAGAATGGCCGCAACTCCGATGGAGGAGTGATCATGCAGACGGAGTTTTATAGGCGGCTTCAGAATGGCACCCTCAACTTGCCACCTGCAGACCAAAATGTGGAGGGTCTGAACTTTGTCTTCGTTGCAGATGAGGAGTTTGGGCTTGGTGAACATGTTATGAAGCTATTTCCTCAACGAAACCTGACCCCTGACCAGAGGATTTTCAACTATAGACTTTCGCGTGCTAGAAGGGTGGTGGAAAATGCCTTTGGAATTTTGGCCAACAGGTTCCGTCTCTTTTTGACGCCAATCAACCTGGCCTTATATAAGCTGAATCACGTGGTACTGTGCTGCTGCATCCTGCATAATGTTTTACGCAGGAATGCCACAAATTATCTCCCAACTGGGCCCACTGACATTGATGCAGCCCTACTAAGCCCAAGTACATCAACTGAAGGTCGTCCGTCTTGGATGCAATGGCAGACCTCCAGAGTAGACGTGCTACCTTGGCCACCCAGAATGCAAGGAATTTGCGTATCAAATATATGCAATATTTTGTGGGAAGAGGGGCTGTGTCCTGGAAAACATGATTCCTGATTTTGTTTAATGTTTGATTACCCTTATAAATGAATCCTTCAGTTTAACTACTCTTGTCCGTGGTTTTTAGATGTGTAAAAGAGATGTTCTATATGTGCTTTATTTTTGCACTTGCTCCAAGAGGGAAATCTAACCTTCATTTCTCCATGAGATCACAATATCAGCTTACGCAAAGTATTTTAGAGGGCAGAGGTTGTGCTACATATACACAAACACACAATGTTTTTGCTGTTCATGCATTCCATTCATGAAGAACAAAAACATGATGCATGTTTCTAGATGAACTACACCTGTGTTGACCACATAGAAGAGCACATTTGCTCTTTAAAGACCTAAACTTTATGGAACTCACAGGCATACATAAAGTAAAAAAGAAGCCACACACTGTTAGTATCAAACCTTTATATTGCTTGCACATTCTGAGGTGCTTTGCAACATGTAAAAAACAGATGTCAAACATATAAAGCTGGTAGGCCACAAACAAAAGAGTGTAAACATGTACTCCATCTCATCAGGGGTTGTCAAGTGTCATCTTTCTGGGTGGGCAGACCCCCCTTCCTCAAAACTGGATTTTCTTGGAGAAAGTGGTGTTGCATCTGAGAAATGTGTGAGTTGATCCCATCAGGAGTTCTGAGCCGACCCATTTTATCCAAACTCCACTAGCTTGGATAAAGGGGGGCAACCCCAAAACGCGTCAGCTTCGAACCCCTGATAGGATCAACTCACACATTTTGCAGATGCAACACCCCTTTCTCCAAGAAACTCCAGGTTGGAGGAAGGGGGGTGTCTTCCTACCCAGAAAGATGACACTTGAAAACCCCTGATGAGATAGAGTACATGTATTCACTCTTTTTCATGAGGCCATTTCAAATGGGCAACAGGCCCTAAAATGGGGTCCACAAAAACCAGCCCAATTGCAAGAAGAATTAAAATTTAGCAAGCATGTCCCCAACATCCGTCAGTCGCTGTTGGAGGTCCTGCGCTGCCCTCTGGAGTTCCTGCGCTGCCCTTTGGATGTCCTGTAGCTCCCCACAGCACCACTGAATTTCCCTCCTCAGTCTTCCAATGGTGCATTGTGGAAGCTCATGACCTGTTAAGTAGAGGAAAATGCATAAGGGCAATGATGGTCAAGTGGCTGAGGGCCAACATAGTGATTTGTGTTATTTTGGTAGTTTTTTTATGTGAAATCTTGACATTGATTGGTATTGTATGCCCGCGCTGTGATTGGATGGACGCGCAGACCTGGAAGAAGGATGTCACCAATCACAGCGGGATGCTTAGACCGCTCCAACAGCTTCGTTCCAAGGTAACTATTTCCGAAATAGCTATTATGTGCTGCATAATAGCTGATTATGCCTTGGATGGGGCCTATTTTTTTTGAGTTGGTTGGGGGAGAGGGGGGGCACTTTACAACCACTTTAAAGGCAACAATAATAAAGGCCATGGCCATACTTTAGAACAAAGTAATAAAGGTGTGTTGGTTATTAACTGTGGTCTGCTGTCCCATGTACCAATAGACATGTCAATGCACAAGAAGCAATATTAGAACAGTACTTACAAGGGCAAACGACAGGCTCACTTGTAGCTTGTTCCCTTGGGAACTCGGGATGTTGGGGCAGCTGAAGTGAATCTGGTTCTTCCAAAAAAAATATCAAATGAATTCATTGAGCATCCGAAAGTCACTACAGGTTCAACACATACATTGTAGGATGTTTTTCAAGTGTACCAACCTTGCAATTGGGCTGGGCTGGGTGCATCTGGTGGACTTCTTGCATAGGCTTGGGGGGCCTCTGTAGGATTTTCTGCAAAAAAACAACAACAAACGGATGATGATGCCATTTTCCATGGCCCAAATACTTGACAAGTGGCAACATTCGTCAACTCCTACAGCTGCTCCCCCCCTCGCTCCTATGGGATGTGGGTTGTCTGATAGCCATCATATGCATTTGTGTGCCTTCCAGAACTGGAGCTATCCTCTCCCCATGTCTGCACTAGCAAGGCTGGATTAATGGGCACTGGTGAATTAGTCAGCAGCCAGTAAAGTGATACTTATCCTTTAATTTAGGCCTGAAACCCCTGCCCTTTTGTCCACCTAGCAGCACCCCTGTCTGTGGCACAATTAGTATAGTTGCCATTTATGACTTACCTTCTGGGCGTGAAGGTAGGCTTGATTCCCCCTCCGCTGATGGGCCAGGGGTGGGAGGATCCGTTGGTCCCTTTGGGGGGTGGGTCCTTTGTTTTTTTTGTTTCCCTGTTGCAAAATACCAAAAGAACATAAAATGTATAGTTACAGATTATGTTTTATAAAATTATTATTGGAAGTGCAGCAGCAGGTATAAATTCACAATGTGAACAATTAGAGTCAAATATGTTTTTATTGATTATAGAGAAACATATGTAACAAACATCTGGAAATGTCCAGCGGCTGGTCAAGAAATGCAGATATAGTAGTTCAGAAAAATAAAAGGAATATTAACAATCTCATTTTCTGTGTGATATCCACTGATCTACTAACAACTAATTTTAAGTGACTTTTGAATCGGCATCAATTTCTGGATCCAGTAACAGTATAGTTGAAGAAACAAGGTACTGTTTCATTTTAAGAGTGAAATATGAAGAAGTAATTAAGTCAAGGCTTGGAAAGGTCAGAGAGAAAAGTAAAAAGTAGTGGAAAGAGGAAAGAAGAAGAGAGATAAAGGGAACGCAGGAATGATAGATATAAGGTGGGATGAGAGAGCATAAGGGTGTCATGCCAGTGACGGTACCTGGGCTGAGTGTCCTCCGAGTACTCTAAGTCAACATTTGCCTCATAGTGTCCGAGGAAGAGAAGTCCTGCCAGACGAGCTAAATTACTTTGAATTTGTCAAAAGTGTCGTTATCAAGCGATAACATTTCCTCCATGCACATTATGTCATTCATAGTAGAGACCCAGAGCGAAAGAGGGGGGGGGGGTGGTGTTCGTTTTCCAGAATAAAGGAATTAATTGTCTTGTTGTGGCCAAAAAAAAAATGGAGAAGTGTCTTCTTTTGGGAGGCCAGTGTGCCCGGCAATATAGATAGAAGCGCCACTTCCGGCGTAGGTTTAAGAGATTCATTGTAGATGGCATTGTGTATGGAGAAGACCTGAGACCAGAGAGGTTGTATAAGGGGGCAATCCCACCAGATGTGTAGATATGATCCTACTGCTGCTTCACATCTCCAACAGGTGGGTGAAGCATCCGGGAATATTTTGTGCAGGGTCTGGGGGTCTTTGTACCACCTGGAGAGGAGTTTATAATTTTTCTCTTGTGCGTAGCTAGATGTGGACGATTTGTGCGTGAAGTGAAAAGATTTTTGCCAATCTGCTGTTGTAATTTCTGATCCTAAGTCCATAGACCATCCCCTGGTGTATGGTGGGAGTTGATCGTGGGTTAGGGTCTGTAATAATTTATAGAGTGTGGAAAGTAAATGCCTGGGTGTTTCGGTGAGAGAACACAGACTCTCAAACTCCATCAGGCGTCTGTGGATATGGGTAGATGAAAATAGGGTAGAGCAAAATGAGGAAAGCCGAAGTGCTGTGAGCCAGTTGGTTTGCTCATCTGGGATGTTTGGCTTGCCAGAGACTGGATTGATGAAGGAATTCGCAAGCGGCCAGTTGGAGCGGGTGAAGGGGCCTAATCTGGAGGCAGCTATCCCTTGGGGCAGGGAAGGGTGGTCAAAAAGGGGGGTAATAGGAGAGGGGTCGGAAGATAGTAGTGAAAGGAGTCTCCTTTTATACCACATGGACAGGGCCACGACAGTGAGGGGGGATGAGGAAGAGAATCTCTGGAGCTCAGTTCCATATCCCCATAGGGAGGCACGTAAGTCAATTGTCGTGTGTTCTTGTTCTATCATGGTAGATGCCTTAGGGAAGGGGCAAGGGAACCATTCGAGTATTCGAGCGAGTATCACTGCTTTGTGATAGAGGTTGAAATCTGGTAGCCACACTCCTCCTTGTATCTTAGGATAGGTGAGTAAAGTATATCGGATGCGGGGCATGCCATTTCGCCATATGAAACGAGTGACCATGGAGCGAAGTGAATTGAAGAAACGCGTGGGGACAGATATTGGGATTGTTTGGAAGAGGTAAAGTAATTTGGGTAGAATATCCATTTTGAGTGTGTTTATTCGGCCAAATAAGGGCATAGGGGTGAGTTTCCAGGTTTTTAGGTCTCTTTTAACGTGTGACAATAGTGGGAGATAGTTCAGTGTGTATAGGTGCGCCAAATTAGTGGGGAGTTTTATCCCTAGATACGAGATGCCTCCATTGCCCCATTGAAAGGGGAAATTGGACTGGACTTGGGCGAGAGTAGTAGCTGGTAGTGAGATATTAAGGGCCTCGGTTTTTGTCATGTTTAATTTGAAGTTGCTGAGTTCCCCAAACCTCTTGAATTCCTGTAGTAAGGAGGGTAGAGAGGTGTGTGGTTGTTGAAGGTACACCAAAAGGACGTCTGCATATAGTGATAATTTGTATTGTGCTGTAGGCGTCTGAATACCCATAATAGAGTCATTTTGTCTAATTGCGTTTGCTAGGTGTTCCATCACTAACACAAAGAGTAGTGGAGAAAGGGGGCACCCCTGGCGGGTACCGTTGGAGATATCAAATGGTGATGACATAGATCCGTTAGCTAAGATTGTTGCTGATGGGCAAGCATAGAGGGACATGACCTTGGTTACAAAGTTGGTACCCAGTCCCACCTGTTCTAACGAGCGCTTGAGGAACTGCCAACTCACCCTATCGAATGCCTTTTCGGCTTCAAAAGAGAGGAGGCAAGCTTTGAGATTATGTTTTTGGGCGTATGAGATAAGGTGAATTGTCTTAGTGGTATTATCACGTGCCTCTTGCCCGGGTACGAAGCCCACTTGATCTTTGTGTATAACAGTTGGCAAAAGGGGTGATAGGCGGTTTGCCAACACCTTAGCGAACAGTTTGATGTCAATGTTCAATAAGGATATTGGTCGGTAGCTACTGCATTGTGAGGGGTCTTTGCCAGGTTTGGGTAGGATAGATATGGAGGCCGATAGGAGTTCCTTAGATGGGGTATTAGAGTCATCTATATGATTAAAGGCGAGGGACAAGAGGGGCGCAAGCTGAGGGGCAAAGGATTTGTAAAATCTAGGTGAAAACCCATCGGGTCCTGGGCATTTCCCTGATTTTAGACCTTTGATTGCTCCTAGAAACTCGTGTTCAGTGAGAGGCTTATCTAATTCAGAGGCGTCTTCGGTCTCGATGCGAGGGAGGGTTGTCTCTTCGATGTAGTCAATTAATGGTGAGGACGAGGTATTGGTAGATTGGGACGTAGAGGAGGCGGGGAGGTTATATAATTGCGAGTAATATTGCCTAAAGGCATTTGAAATACCCTGGGGGTTATAAAGTTTACGGAAATCCGTTATAATGAGCGTTAATATATTGGAGGGGCG
>BLSH010271154.1:113699-127731 GCA_018402905.1 Glandirana rugosa | reverse complement strand
ATTACACCTTTTTTAACCGGATTGAAATGACAACAGAATAAAAAATTGAGTTTTTTGACTTAAAAACGTTTTATTTAGTGCGAACTTTCTGGCGACACGTTTATGCCACACTGTATTTCAAAACGTTACTGGCGGTAAAATAAGAGATCCCACAATCTTTTTTTTTACAAACCCCCAAGATTTATTAAAATATCGTTTTTTTTTTTACCAAAATTTAACATTTGTGGCTTGAGGTTTTTCTCCGAACCAGAATTTCACCAATTTTGTAAAAAAAGGCCCCGCACCAGACCTGTACCGGCTCACTTCCCTGAAAGCATATTCTGACTTGGATCAGTTATATCAGCCGAGGGAGAGCAGGGGACATGCAGGAGCTCTCAGAGATAGCGTCTTCACTCGGCCATGTCCAGACCACGCCCCGGAAAAAAATGTTTTAACCACTTTAAGACCAAGCCTCTTTTTGGAGTTCGGTGTTTACAATTTAAAACCATTTTTTTTTTTGCTATAAAATTATTTAGAACCCCCAAACATTTTTTTTTCTAACACCCTAGAGAATAAAATGGCGGTCATTGCAAAACTTTATGTCACACCGTATTTGCACAGCGGTCTTTCAAGCGTGATTTATTTTGCAAAAATTCAGTTTTTTGAGTTAAAAAATAAGACAACAGTAAAGTTAGGCCAATTTTTTCCACATTATGAAAGATAATGTTTCGCCGAGTAAAATGATACCCAACATGTCATGCTTCAAAATTGCGTCCGCTCGTGGAATGGCGGCAAACTTTGCAACTTAAAAATCTCCATTGGCAACGTTTAAAAAATTATACAGGTTAGCAGTTTTGAGTGACAGAGAAGATTTAGTGCTATAATTATTGCTCCTGCTCTAACGATCGCGGTGATACCTCACATGTCTGGTTTGAACACCGTTTTCATATGTGGGCGTGGCTTACGTATGCATTCGCTTCTGCGCACAAGTTCGCGGGGACGGGGCGCTTTAAATTTTTTTTTTAATTATTTATTTTACGTTTTATTTTTACATTGTTCTATTTTTTTAAATAAACATGTATCACTTTTATTCCTATTACAAGAAATGTAAACATTCATTGTAATAGAAAAAAAGCATGACAGGTCCTCCTAAATATGAGATCTGGGGTCAAAAAGACCTCAGATCTCATATTTACAGTAAAAAAAAAAAAATAAATAATTTGAAAAAAATGACAGTGAAAAAAAATGGGCCCTTTAAGAGTATTGGTGGGAAGTGACTTGTGACGTCGCTTCCACCCTGCCATGTTATGGAGCTGAGTGAGCAGCTTCAGCCACTCACTCGGCTCATGGACACTGGGGGTAAGAGGGTCTGGTAAGCAGCGGAGATGACCGGGAACCGGTGGGGGGCACCTCTCCCGCCGCTGATAAAAGGGATCTTGTGGCAATTCCGCCACTCAAACCACTTTTATCTTGTGCAGAATCGCCTGCTGAAAAAAAGATACTGGGGTTATGGTAGCTATCTGCTACCATAGCAACGGTATTCCACTTCAAATGGCCGCCGTATAATGACAGCAGGCGATCGTGAAGTGGCAACAGACAGCATGGATTCATGAAAGACAGAAGTTGCCAAACAAACCTGATTTCTTTTTATGAGGAGGTAAGTAAAACCTTGGACAGAGGGGTGGCTGTGGACGTGGTATAGTTGGATTTTGCTAAAGTGTTTGACACTGTTCCCCACAAAAGGCTAATGTGTAAGGTAAAGTCTACAGGCTTAGAAAGATCAGTTTGTAAATGAATAGAAAACTGGCTAAAAGACTGAATTCTGAGAGTAGTTAATGATTCTTACTCTGAATGGTCTAGAGTTGTCAGTGGTGGGGCCCTAACTTTTCAATATATTTATAAATGATATAGGGTATGGCATTAAAAGTACCATTTCAGTGTTTGCAGATGACACCAAGCTATGCAATGGAATAACGTTCTTACAGGATGTTTCCAACTTACAAGCAGACCTCAATACACTGTTTAATTGGGCGACTATGTGGCGAATGAGGTTTAATGTAGATAAATGTAAAGTTATGCACTTGGGGGCTAAGAATATGCATGCACCATACAAACTAGGGGGAGTACAACTGGGGGAATCCATAATGGAGAAGGATCTGGGGGTTTTGGTAGATCATAAACTAAATAATGGCATGCAATGCCAAGCTGCGGTTTCCAAAGTGAGCAACTCCTTTCTTGTATTAAGAGAGGTATGGACTCCAGAGAGAGGGACATCATTTTGCCCCTGTATAAATCATTAGTGAGACCTCATCTGGAATATGCAGTTCCGTTTTGGGCACCGGTTCTTAAAAAGGATATCAGGCAACTGGAGAAAGTGCAGAGAAGGGCAACCAAACTAATAAGAGACATGGAGGAACTCAGCCGTGAGGAAGGATGAGAGGAACTGAGTTTAATCTCTCTTGAGAAGAGGAGATTAAGGGGGGATATGATCAACATGTACAAATACATAAGTAGTCCATATAGTGAACTTGGTTTTGAGTTATTCACTTTAAGGTCATCACAAAGGACAAGGGGGCACTCTTTATGTCTAGAGGAAAAAAGATTTCATCTCCAAATATTTAAAGGTTTCTTCACAGTAAGAGCTGTGAAAATATGGAATAGACTCCCTCCAGAGGTGGTTTTGGCCAGCACAGTAGATTGCTTTAAAAAAGGCCTGGATTATTTTCTAAATGTACACAACATAACTGGCTACTAACATTTATAGGTAAAGTTGATCCAGGGATTTAGAGGAGATTGCCTCTCGAGGGATCAGGAAGGAATTTTTTGGAACCAATGACAGCTATAGCAAATTGGATCATGTGTTGCTGGGGTTTTTTTGCCTTCCTCTGGATCAGCTGTGGGTGAAGGATTGTGTATATGGGATTGTATGGTTATACAGTATATACAGTTGTACTCATTTGTTTACATACCCTGGCAGAATTTATGATTTATTGGACATTTTCAGAGAATATGAATGATAACACAAAAAAACTTTCTTTCACTCGTGGTTAGTGTTTGGCTGAAGCCATATATTATCAGTAAACTGTGTTTACTCTTTTTCAATAATGACAACAGAAACTACCCAAATGACCCTGATCAAAAGTTTACATACCCTGGTCATTTTGGCCTGATAATATGCACACAAATTGACACAAAGGGGTTTGAATGGCTATTAAAGGCAACCATCCTGACCTGTGATCTGTTTGCTTGTAATTAATGTGTGTGTATAAAAGGTCAATGAGTTTTTGGACTCCTAGCAGACCCTTGCATCTTTCATCCAGTGCTGCACTGACTTTTCTGGATTTTGAGTCATGGGGAAGCAAAAGAATTGTCAAAGGATCTGCGGGAAAAGTTGAACTGTATAAAACAGGAAAGGGATATAAAAAGATATCCAAGGAATTGAGAATGCCAATCATCAGTATTCAAACTCTAATCAATAAGTAAAAAATAGGGGTTCTGTTGAAACAAAACCACGGCCAGGTAGACCGACTAAAATTTCAGCCACAGCCGCCAGGAAAATTGTTTGGATGCAAAGAGAAACCCACAAATAACTTCAGGTGAAATACAGGACTCGCAGAAAACATGTGGTGTGGCTGTTTCAAGATGCACAATAAGGAGGCACTTGAAGAAAGATGGGCTGCAGGTTTGAGTCGCCAGAAGAAAGACATTACTATGCAAATGCCACAAAGTATACCGCTTACAATAGACCAAACAGCACAGAGACAAGCCTCAAATCTTCTGGCACAAAGTCATTTGGAGTGATGAGACCAAAATGCAACTTAATACCATGTATTGCCCCCTTTAAAATCAATAACAGCTTGAAGTCTTTTGTGGTATTTGTGGATGAGGCTCTTTATCTTGTCAGATGGTAAAGTTGCCCATTCCTCTTGACAAAATGCCCAGTTGTGGCTTAAAAGTTGAGTTGGTCTACCTGACCGTGGTTTGGTTTCAACAGAACCCTTCATTTTCCACTTCTTGACTGGAGCTTGAACATTGCTGGTTGGCATTGTCAATTTCTTGGATATCTCCTCCCTCCTCGGTCCTGCCGCCAGTCTCCCCTTCCATTTGGCAAAACGGGTCTGGCGAGAGCAGCAGGGGGAGCTCTATCCTCCAGACTCCCCATGCCTTCCCATAACCTCCAAAAATGGTGAAAATCTCTGCCCACTAGGGCGTCATAAAGTAGAGAAGGTACCACCCCCACTGAATGAGTCACACTGTCGCAAGGGATTTCAATCTCAACCACCGCCATCTGGTAGTCACGAGTGTCCCCATGAATGCAAATGACCCCGACAGTGCTAGGGTGTAACCTTTCAGGATTTTTGGTTCACAGTTGCTTTTGACTAACGTTACCACACTACCAGAGTCAAGCAGTGCAGTGACTGGTTCCCCATCAACAAAAATCACACACACTCGCTTCTCCATGCAAATTGAACATGATGTTGTATATGCAATCTGTGCAAAAAGAGAAAGGCGTCTATTTACATAAGTATAATTGCATTGCATGGGTTCATCCTTCAGTGAACAATTGGCAGCAATATGGCCCAATGCATGGCATCCATAGCACTGTATGTAGTCTATACCCAGTCCTCTTATGGGCCACACAGACCTTCCTGGCTTCTTTGGCCAGTCTCCAGGTCTAGGGTCCAGAGTCTCGTTAGTTAATACAGCAGTCTTACCAGTTTTCCCCACGCCCTTGAGCGCTGGGATAGTCTTACTGGATCCGCTGGAGAGCCTTTCACCCCTGGACAAACCAAAGTGGGGCGCAGATGGGTTCAGTGAGTCCTCAGCAGCCAAGTATCTTTCCACAAGGTCCACCAGTTGGCTTGCAGTTTTGGGGTCCCCATGGCTGACCCATTTACTGAAAGCAGCAGGGAGCGCATGGAGATACAGGTCCATGACTACACACTCCACAATCTGGGGGCCTGGCAGGGTTTCCAGCTGCAACCACTTCCTCATAAGATGGATCAGGTCAAACATTTGGGAGCGGGGTGGCTTGTCCATGTGGTAGGTCCACTGATGCACCCATTGGGCCTGGACGGCAATGGTGACACCCAGGCGTGCGAGTACCTCTGCTTTTAAAGTCTCATAATCCTGGGCATTGTCTTTCCCAGATCAAAATAGGCCTTTTGTGGCTCACCTATCAAAAAGGGGACCAACAGCCCTGCCCACTGCTCCTTCGGCCACGCTTCGCAGTCGGCGATTCTCTCGAAAGTCGTGAGATACGCCTCCACATCATCTGTAGATGTCATCTCGTGCAGGGGGTAACTAGCACGTATCATCTTTTGTTCCACTGTCACAGGAGGTGCGGGCCCCTTCTTTAACTCCAGCAAGGCCTCCGCAAACTGGCGATTCAACTCCTGCTGAGCTACATTGGCCTGCACGACCTGTTGGTTGGTTTTCCGCTGAGCCACAGTGGCTTGTAGCAGGGCCTTCATCATCTCCTCCATTTTGGAAAGATGTCCGCTGAACTCCACCACGTGTGGGCAATTAGCTCGTGGGGATCAGCTTTGCGGAGGAACAGAGTCAGCATGCAGGCAGTTTTTCTTAAAAATCTGGCGGCTTGCCAGGTTTATTAATAAAGTAAGGTTTTCAGGTAAAACAAAACAAAACATAAAAATAAGTCCTTGCCGTCCAACTCTAAATTAACCCCTACAGATCCGCGCTATTGGTGAAGTACGGCTCCAGCGCGGATCTGAAATGCCGGGACGACGTCCATGGACGTCGTCCCCTGTGCACGCTCCCGGCGCGCCCCCTGACAGGGGACATGACAGATCTACTGATCCCTGTCACTGGGATTAGTTAGATCTGTTATGTCCCGGCCAGGCCCGCCCCCCCCACAGTTAGAACACACCCAGGGAACATTGTTAACCCCTTCACTACCCCCATGCAGGTTAACCCCTTCATTGCCAATGACATTTACACAGTAATCAGTGGATATTTAAATTTCTGATCGCTGTGTAAATGTCATTGGTCCCAAAAATGTGTAAAAAATGTCCGACATTTCTGCTGCAATATCGCAGTCCTGATAAAAATTGCAAATCGCCGCCATTACTAGTAAAAAAAATAAATAATAATAAAAACGCCATAAATCAATTCCTATAGTTTGTAGATGCGATAACTTTTGCGCAAACCAATCAATATACGCCGATTGCGATTTTTTTTTTTTTACCAAAAATATGCAGAAGAATATATATCGGCCAAAACTGATGAATAATTTTTTTAATGGATTTGTACTTTAGCAAAAAGTAAAAAAACATTGTTCTTTTTTGCAAAATTGTCGCTCATTTTTTGTTTATAGCGGCAATCAGAAATGACGCAGAGGTGATCAAATACCACCAAAAGAAAGCTCTATTTGTGGGAAAAAAAGGACGGAAATTTTATTTGGTTACAATGTCGCACGACCGCGCAATTGTCATTCAAAATACGACTGCGCTGAAAGCCAAAAATTGGTCTGGGCAGGAGGGGGGTTTAAGTGCCCAGTAAGGAAGTGGTTAAATAATATACTGTAGTTTCCTCAATATACGGTGTGGGCTGGCCCCAGACACACAAAACATAAGCAAAAAGGCAAACCTTGTCTTTCAAAGTCCAAACAGACACAGAGCTCCCTCAGATCCCTCTCTCTGAGTTTCAGGCCAGAGCTCTAGTGAGATCTCTTCCTGGTCATTAAATGCAGCTGAAGAAGGGTTTGGGTGGACCAGAAACTCCAGGCCAGAACCCGGGTCGGACTCTCACCAGTCCACTCTAAGTGAACATGTACAAGGCTACAAATATCGCCTGTCCATTATCGCGCCTCGCATAACGTCACACTGTATATAGTCTACACTGAGTGCAGAGTATATATTGTGACAGTGTGCAAGGCAAAGTGGTAGATGGACGCTACCTGTCACCTGGTATGCGTTCATGTGGGCTTGCTTAAACGGAGTCCGGTCCGGATTTTACCAGCCACCTTGGCAGGGCTGGTTCTGGTTAGGCGTTTGTGGTCCACTGGAGCCACCAGCGGGTGGCTTAAATAATCAGGAAGAGATCTCACTTGAGCTCTGACCTGGAACTCAGAGAGGGATCTGAGGGAGCTCTGTGTCTGTTTGGACTTTAAAAGACAAGGTTTGCATGGTGGCTTATGTTTTGTGGGTGTTGGGGCCAGCCCCACACCGTATAGTGAGGAAATTATACTGTTCAGTTTAGTGTCAGAGGGCAAGGATTTATTTTCTGTGTTGTTTGTTTTTTAATCTGCAAAGCTTTTACCAATAAACCTGGCAAGCCGCCAGATTTTAAAGAAAGTTGCCTGCATGCTGACTAGTTTTCTCCCACAAGATGGAGGAAATGCTGAAGGCCCTGCTTCAAGCCAATGCAGCTCAGCAGGAAACCAACCACCAGGTTGCAGAGGCCGCTGCAGCACAACAGGCAGCTCAGCAGGAAACCAACCTCTGGGTCGCACAGGCCGCGGCAGCGCAGCAGGAGGAAAGTCGCCAAGCGATCGCAGCACAACAGCAGATGAACCAACAGTTTGTGGAGGCTCTGCTGGAATTAAAGAAGGGGCCCGCACCTCCGATGACAGTGGAACCAAAGTTGGTATGCGCCTCTTACCACATGCAGAAGATGACACCTGCGGATGATGTGGAAGCATATCTCATGAATTGTGAAAGCATTGCTCTTCGCGAAGGATGGCCAAAAGAACAGTGGGTGGGACTGTTAGCACCATTCTTGAAGGCTGCTATGATTAAAGAGACTGTGGGCTCTAGACCTGGAGACTGGCCAAAGAAGCCAGGAGGGTCTTGGGGGCCCTGGAAAGGACTGGGTATAGACCACATACAGTGCTTCCGATGCCATGCATTGGGCCATATTGTTGCCAATTGTCCCCTGAATGATGAATCCATGCAATGGGATTATACTTATGTAAATAGACACCTTTCTCTTTTTGCACAGGTCGCACATACAGCATCATGTTCACATCACATGGAGAAGCAATTGTGTGTGATTTTTGTTGATGGAAAGCCAGTCACTGCACTGCTTGAGTCTGGAAGTGTGGCAAAGTTGGTAAAAAGCAATTGTATAAGTCCTGCAAGGTTACACCCTAGCACTGTCGGAGTCATTTGCATACATGGGGACACTCGTGACTACCAGGCGGCGGTTTTTGAGATTGACTCCCCTTGAGGCAGTGTGACTCATTCAGTGGGGGTAGTACTGTCACTGCTATATGATGACCTAATGGGCAGGAATTTTCCCCATTTTTGGAGGTTATGGGAAAGCATGGGGAGACTGGAGGATAGAGCTCTCCCTGCTGCGCTGCAGAAGCATGGGAGCTCTCACCCAACCCATTTTGCCAAATGGAAGGGGAGACTGGTGGCAGGACCGAGGAAGGAGGAGACCTTCTTCCTTTTCTCGTACTGTTTGGGGAGTCAGAGGAGCTGGAAGATAGCTCCCAGCTGGGGGCTAATGTCCCAGAAAATGTCTCTGACCCTGACTGTGAGATTGAACAGAATGTAGTACCTGACTTAGAGGTCCGGAGAGAGGACTTCTGTACAGAGCAACTACGGGATGTCACTCTCCTTAGAGCCAGAGAAAACGTGAAGGTGATGGATGGGGAACCTGTGGACCCTAATTGGGGGGTGTCTTTTCCCTACATGGCTCTTAAAAATAATTTGTTGTATCAGGTGATGAAACGAGGGGAGGATGAGGTGGAACAGCTAGTGGTTCCCAAACCCTTTCGCAGGATGGTGCTAGATCTAGCCCATGGACATGTAATGGGGGGGGGGGCATCTGGGTATGGATAAGACCAGGGAGAGAACAACCCAGAGATTCTTCTGGCCCGGGTTGCATGCAGATGTCAGAGAGTATTGTGAATCCTGCCCTGAGTGTCAACTCTCCGCACCCTCAGCCCATTTTCATAGTCCACTTGTTCCACTGCCCATAATGAAGTGCCTTTCGAAAAAATTGGCATAGATCTCGTGGGACCCATAGTAAAGTCCGGGGACACCAGCACATCCTGGTAATACTAGATCACCTGCTATCCAGAAGCCATACCCTTGCGGACCACCTCCACTAAGACTATCGCCAGGGAGTTGGTCCGGGTGTTTAGTCAGGTGGGGTTCCCTAAAGAGGTCCTAACAGATCAGGGCACCCCATTTATGTCCTGTGTAACCAAGGATTTGTGCAGGTTGTAAAAAATCTCCCACCTTCGTTCCTCGGGCTACCACCCCCAAGTGGGTGGACTTGTGGAGAGGTTTAATACAATGCTCAAAAAAATGTTGAAAAAAGTAGTGGAAAAAGATGGGAGAGCTTGGGATATGTTGCTGCCGTATCTCATGTTTGCCATACAAGAGGTTCCGCAAGCGTCTATGGGGTATTCCCCCTTTGAACTCTTGTATGGTAGACATCCCAGGGAGCTGTTAGATGTTGCAAAAGAGACATGGGAAGAAGAGGCCACCCCATATAGGAGCGTCATCGAGCATCTCTCCTTGATGCAGGATCGAATGGTAGCAGTCCTGCCTCTGGTGCGAGAACATATGGAGCGAGCCCAGGAAGCCAAGAGAAGGGTTTATAATCGCGGTGCCCAAACTTGGACTTTCAACCCTGGAGACAGAGTGCTGGTACTAGTCCCCACGGTTAAAAGTAAATTCCTAACAAAGTGGCAGGGTCCCTTTTTTGATTATGGAAATAGTAGAAGAAGTGAACTACAAGGCTTACCAGCCAGGGATAAGGGAACCCGAGCAAATGTACCATGTCAATCTCCTAAAAGAGCATACCTTCCCCCCCCCCCCCCCCTTTTGGCTCATAATCAGCTGTTTTCATTTCTCCCTTTATTTCTCCCATTATAAAAAGCCTTCTTATATTCAGCTAGACTGGTCGGCCTGAAGAAGGGGACGGAGCCTCTCAAACATCGCCGAGACCAGTCTAGCTTCTCACACAGCTTCTCACACACCTCCTCCAGATAGTTGGTTTGTCCTCTCTCTCCCACCGTAGCTGATCATGTGACTTTTCTCTAGTGATGGCTGGTTACCCGGGAGTTGTGGCTGGTCAGCACACCACCGTGGAACATCCCAGTACCGGTCCTCCTACCCTCAGGTTTTTCCCATCAGCTGGCCATGTCTCCCTGCGGGACAGTTACATACCGCTTCTGGGACTCTTACCATCCGCCCAACCCCGTGGGGTCCTCCATACCTGCTCAGCCCTGGTGGATTCACGCTGGTCCTGACATGCTGCTGACAAGAAGTTGTTATGTAAGTTACTACTAATAAACGTTGTCGTACTACAACATGACATAGTTACGGAACCAGGGGTCTGCATAAATGTAAAACCTTACCAAATAACTTAGGCTAGATGGGAGGCGGTGGCGAAGGAAATAAAAACCATGTTGGAGTTAGACGTGATAGAGGAGTCCCACAGCACCTGGTCGAGCCCTATAGTGCTGGTCCCAAAGCACTATCAGGCTCTGTAAAGATTTCTGGAAGCTGAATAACGTGTCTAAGTTTGACGCATACCCGATGCTGCAGGTTGACGAACTTGTGGACAGGTTGGGAGGTGCCTGGAACATAACAACCCTTGACCTAACTAAGGGCTACTGGCAGATCCCCTAAAGGGAGTCAGCAAGGAAAAAACATCTTTTTCTACCCCCGAGGGGTCTTTCCAGTACAAGCGAATGCCGTTTGGTCTGCATGGGGCCCCTGCATTCTTCCAGAGAATGATGGACAAAACCTTGAGGCTGCATCGCCCCCATGCAGCCGCCTATTTGGATAATGTGGTCATCCATAGCGCAGATTGGGAACCACATCTGCCCCGAGTACAAGCGGTCGTAGATTCTCTGAGGGTAGCAGGTTTAACAGCCAAACCAAAAAAGTGTGCCATAGACCTGGAGGAGTCCAAATACCTTGGGTATGTTATTGGTCTGGGACTGATAAAGCCCCAAATCAACAAGATCGAGGCAATTCAAAAGTTGTCCCAACTGGTGAATAAAAAACAGGTTCTTGCCTTCTTGGGGATTACAGGGTATTACAGATGGTTCATCTCTGACTTTGCCACCATTGCCGTCCCTCTGACTGATCTGACGAAGGGTAGAGGATCCGGCATGGTTAAGTGGAATACCGAAGCCGAGAAGGCATTCCAGAAGTTGAAGCAAGCCCTTTGTGTACAACCGGTGCTCGTGACTCCGGACTTCACAAAGGAGTTTGTTGTGCAAACTGACACCTCTGAGGTGGGACTAGGTGCTGTTCTGTCCCAGATCAGAGACGGTGAGAAGCATCCGGTCATCTACTTAAGCAGAAGCTTAATAGGCATGAAAGGAACTATGCCATTGTGGGGAAGGAGTGCCTGGCTATCAAGTGGGCCTTAGAGGCGCTGAAGTACTACCTCTTAGGAAGGTAATTTAGGCTAGTCACCAACCATGCCCCCCTGAAGTGGATGTGTGACAACAGGGAGAAAAATAGTCAGATGACTAGGTGGTTCCTGGCCCTACAGCCATTTAAGTTCACAGTGGAACTCCGGACTGGAAGACTCCAGAGCAATGCAGATGCCCTCTCCCAGTTCCATTGCATGGTTAGGACAGTTGCTCAGCCACAGGGGCTTGAGCAGAGGGGGAAGATATGTGACAGTATGCGAGGTGAAGTGGTAGACAGACGCTACCTGTCGCCTCATATGCGTTCATGTGGACTGGATTAAACAGAGTCCGATCCGGATTTTACCAGCCACCATGGCAGGGCTGGTTCAGGTCCGGAGTTTGTGGTCCAGTGGAGCCACCAGCAGGCTGCTTAAATAACCAGGAAGAGATCTCACTTGAGCTGTGACCTGGAACTCAGAGAGGGATCCGAGGGAGCTCTGTGACTATTTGGACTTTAAAAGACAAGGTTTGCATTGTGGCTTATGTTTTGTGGGTGTCGGGGGCCAGCTCCACACCTTATAGTGAGAAATCTACACTGATTAGCTTAGCGCCAGATGGCAAGGATTTATTTTCTGTTTTGTTTGTTTTTTAATCTGCAAATCTTTTACCAAAAAACCTGGCAAGCCGCCAGATTTTAAAGAAAGTTGCCTGCACGCTGACTATTTTCCTCTGGAAAGTTGATCTCCACAAGCTAATCTCCAACAATATATATATACAGTATACTACACTGTATATATATATATATATTCTTACACTGCCTGCACTGACTATATATAGTTTACACTGAATGTAGAGTATATATATACATATATATATACGTATATATATTCTTACATTGCCTGTACTGACTGTATATATCCTACACTGAATGCAGAGTATATATATATATATATATATATATATATATATATATATACATATATATATTACACTGTATATATATATATATATATATATATATATACAGTATCTCACAAAAGTGAGTACACCCCTCACATTTTTGTAAATATCTTATTATATATTTTTATGTGACAACACTGAAAAAATGACACTTTGCTACAATGTAAAGTAGTGAGTGCACAGCTTGTATAACAGTGTAAATTTGCTGTCCCCTCAAAATAACTCAACGCACAGCCATTAATGTCTAAACTGCTGGAAACAAAAGTGAGTACACCCTTAATTGAAAATGTTCATATTGGGCCCAAAGTGCCAATATTTTGTGTGACCACCAATATTTCCCAGCACCGCCTTAACCCTCTTGGATATGGAGTTCACCGGAGCTTTACAGGTTGCCACTGGAGTTCTCTTCCACTCCTCCATGACAACATCACAGAGCTGGTGGATGTTAGAGACCTTGCGCTCCTCCAACTTCCCTTTGAGGATGCCCCACAGATGCTAAATAGGGTTTAGGTCTGGAGACATGCTTGGCCAGTCCATAACCTTTACCCTCAGCTTCTTTAGCAAGGCAGTGGTCATCTTGGAGGTGTGTTTGAGTTCATTATCATGTTGGAATACTGCCCTGCGGCCCAGTCTCCAAAGGGAGGGGATCATGCTCTGCTTCAGTATGTCACAGTACATGTTGGCATTCATGGTTCCCTCAATGAACTATAGCTCCCCAGTGCCGGCAGTGCTCATGCAGCCCCAGACCATGACACTCCCACCACCATGTTTGACTGTAGGAAAGACACACTTGTCTTTGTATTCCTCACCTGGATGCCGCCAAACACGATTGACACCATCTGAACCAAATAAGTTTATCTTGGTCTCATCAGACCACAGGACATGGTTCCAGTAATCCATGTCCTTAGTCTGCTTGTCTTCAGCAAACTGTTTGCGAGTTTTCTTGTGCATCATCTTTAGAAGAGGCTTCCTTCTGGGATGACAGCCGTGCAGACCAATTTGATGCAGTGTGTGGTATATGGTCTGAGCACTGACAGGCTGACCCCGCCCCTTCAACCTCTGCAGCAGTGCTGGCAGCACTCATACATCTATTTCCCAAAGACAACCTCTGGATATGACGCTGCACTCAACTCATTTGGTCGACCATGGCGAGGCCTGTTCTGAGTGGAACCTGTCCTGTTAAACTGCTGTATGGTCTTGGTCACCTGCTACAGCTCAGTTTCAGGGTTTTGGCAATCTTCTTATCGCCTAGGCCATCTTTATGTAGAGCAACAATTCTTTTTTTCAGATCCTCAGAAAGTTCTTTGCCATGAGGTGCCATGTTTAACTTCCAATGACCAGTATGAGACAGTGAGCGTTATAACACCAAATTTATCACACCTGAGACCTTGTAACACTAACGAGTCACATGACACTGGGGAGGGAAAATGGCTAATTTGGCCCAATTTGAACGTTTTCACTTAGGGGTGTACTCACTTTTGTTGCCAGTGGTTTAGACATTAATGTCTGTGTGTTGAGTTATTTTGAGGGGACAGCAAATTTACACTGTTATACAAGCTGGACACTCACTACTTTACATTGTAACAACGTGTCATTTCTTCAATGTTGTCACATGAAAAGATATAATAAAATATTTACAAAAATGTGAGGGGTGTACTCGCTTTTGTGAGATACTGTATGTATATATAATATATATATATATATATATATATATATATATATATATATATATATAATAGAGTG
>BLSH010271154.1:94227-113689 GCA_018402905.1 Glandirana rugosa | reverse complement strand
TGGGACCCTGAAACTCTTACAAGTCGTCTCTCTCGACTGTGTGTCTCGAAACACTGTGTGTATATATATATATATATATATATATATATACATATATATATGTATATATAAATGCACTGCATGCACTTACTGTATATAGCCTACACTGGTATACTGTATATATTGCATTGTGAGGGATTAGCTCTTGTGGGGATCATCTTTCATGGGAAAAAGGCAGTTGAAACAGCAGTTTTCTTAAAATCTGGCTTGCAGCCAGGTTTATTGGGAAAAAGGTTATATTTCAAAATAAAGAAAACAACCTTGCCATCTCAACTCTAACTGAATATTTCAGCATACCTCTGTAAGTGGTGCTTGGCCTAGTCACCCACAAAACACAGTAAGTGCAAAGCTTTCTTTCAGTCCACAGCACAAAGCTCTGTGTGTCAGCTCTCTCTGCTGAACATTCTCAAAGTCCCAGGGTAGAGCAAGCCCTTGCTCTCTTCCTGGTCATTTAAACACCACCTGAGAGTGGACTCAAGAGGGTCACAAAATTCAAATTATGGTTTACTGTGTGTCCCCCCTACTCACCTACACTCAATGGGGGACAAAACTCTGGAATTCACTTCCTAAGAATGTCAGAGAGTCTTAATCTCTAAACTCATTCAAATCAAACCAAAAAACGTTTTTCTTTAGACAAGCTTTCACTTAATTGTCCCTTTATCCCTTATGATATGTTATCCTCTGTATTTCTTGTGTTTTATCCTTTGTATTTCCTGTTATCCTGTGTATTTCTTGTGCTTTCCTTGTAAAGCGCTTTGAGAAGCCACCTTTAAAGACACTATATAAAATAACGTTTATTATTATTATATAATCCGGTCCGGAACCAAGCCTTCCAAGGTGGCTGATAACACCTGGACCGGATTCCACCTTAGTCCACTCAAAATGAAAGTATGTGGGGCGACAGATAGCGTCTGTCTACTACTGTGCCCCGCATAACGTCACATATCTTCCTCTGTTCAAGACCTGGGGGTTGAGCAATTGTCCCAACAAAACTGTGGACTCAGGAAAGGGCATCTGGGTTATTTTGGAGCTTTCCCGCCAGATGCTCCACTGTGAAGCTGAACGGCTTTAGCGCCAGGAACCACCTCATCACCTGACTGTTCTTTTCCTAGTTGTCACACATCCACTTCAGAGGGGCATGGTCAATGACTAGCCTAAATCGTTTTCCCAACAGATAGTACCTTAGGGCTTCTAAGGCCCACTTGATGGCTAAGAACTCTTTTTCAACAATGGCATAATTTTTCTCATGCTTGTTCAGCTTTCTGCTCAGGTATACAACCGGGTGCTCCTCACCATCTCTGATCTGGGGCAGTATGGCCCCTAATCCCACATCAGAGGCATTTGTCTGCACGACAAATGTCTTTGAGAAGTCCAGGGTGACGAGCACTGGTTGCACACAAAGGTCTTGTTTCAGCTTCTGAAACGCCTTTTCCGTCTCTGGATTCCACTTCACCATGACCTTCATCAGGTCTGTTAGAGGGACACAAATAGTGACAAAGTCGGATATAAAACACCTGTAGTACCCTGTGATCCCCAGGAATGCACGCACTTGCTTTTTAGTTCGCGGTTGGGGCCATTTTTGGATTGCCTCAAGTTTGTTGGTCTGTGGCTTAACCAGCCCCCGATCAATAATGTGGCCAAGGTATTTGGCCTCCTCCAAACCTATAGCACATTTCTTAGGGTTGGCCGTGAGCCTTGCTTTCTGAAGGGAATCCACTACTGCTTGTACCCGAGGCAAATGCGATTCCCAATCAGGGTTGTGGATGACAACATCATCCAGGTAGGCGGCTGCATAGGGGCAATGTGGTCGTAATGTCTTGTCCATCATTCTCTGGAATGATGCAGGGGCACCATGCAGCCCATGCAGGCCAAATGCCATACGCTTATACTGGAACGACTCCTTGGGAGTAGAAAAGGCAGTCTTCTCCTTTGCTGACTCCGTTAGGGGTATCTGTCAATAGCCCTTAGTTAGGTCTAGGGTTGTTATGTACTGGGCACCTCCCAACCTGTCCACAAGTTTGTCAACCCGAAGCACCCGAAGCATCAGGTATGCATCAAACTTGGACACGCTATTCAGGTTTCTAAAGTCATTACAGAACCTGATAGTGACAACGGGCTTCGGAACCAGCACTATCGGGCTCGACCAGTCACTGTGGGATTCCTCTATCACATCCAACATTTATGCGAACACCTGGTTCCGTCACTATGCCATGCTGGATCAATGAGGTCATTCCGGGTAAAGGGGAGAAAAAGTCTCTATTTTTACTAACAAACTCTCTAATGCCATGTTGTTGTGCCACAGACAAGGATTCCGTTATGGGGATGTCCAGTGTCACTGGTAACTTGTCCTTTTGAGGTGGGGACATGCCCAATAAAGTCTCTCTGTCCTTCCATGGTTTTAAGACATTCACATGATAAATTTGCTCCGGTTTCCTTTTTCCAGGCTGGTAAACTTTGTAGTTTACTTCCCCTACCCTTTCCAAAGTGGCCCTGCCACTTTGGGAGGAATTTACTTTCAACAGTGGGGACTAGTATCAGCACTCTATCCCTGGGGTTGAAAGTCCGGGTCTTGGCACCCCGATTATAAACCCTCCTCCGGGCTTCCTGGACTCGCTCTATATTTTCTAGTACCAGGGGTAGGGTGGCTGTGATTTGATCTTGCAAAAAGGAGATATGCTGTATGACACTTCTATATGGGATGACCTTTCCTTCCCACGTCTCTTTTGCAGCATCTAACAGTCTTCTGGGATGTCTACCATACAAGAGTTCAAACGGGGAATAACCTGCAGACCCCTGTGAAAACCTCTCATATGGCAAACATGAGATATGGTAACAAAAGATCCAAATTTCTCCCATCTTTGTTGACCACCTTTTTCAACATACTTTTGAGGGTTTTATTAAATCTCTCCACAAGTTCATCAATTTGGGGGTGGTAGACAGAGGTACGGAGATGGGAGATTTTGTATAACTCGCACAGTTCCTTAGTAACCTTGGACATTAATGGGGTGCCCTGGTCCGTTAAGACCTCTTTTGTGATCCCCACGCGACTAAATACCTGGACCAATTCCTTGTCGATAGTCTTAGCGGAGGTATTTCGCAAGGGTATGGCTTCAGGATAGCGTGTCAGACTTTACTACTGGCCCCACCAGATTCATGCCAATTCTCTCAAAATGCACTTCAATTATGGGTAGGGGAATAAGCGGACTGCGAAAATGGGGTGACGGTGCAGATATTTGGCACTCAGGGCATGACTCACAGTATTCTCTAACATCTGCATACAGCTCGGGCCAGAGGAATCTCTGCGTATTTCTCTCCCTGGTCTTCTCATAGACAGATGTCCCCCCATTATATGACCATAAGTCAAGTCTAGCACCATCCTGCGGTAGGGTTTGGGAACCACTAGCTGTTCTACCTCGTCCTCACTGTGTTTTACCACCTGATACAGCAAATTGTTTTTAAGAGTCATGTAGGGAACAGACACCACCCAATTAGGATCCACAGGTTCCCCATCTATCATCTTAATGTTCTCTCTGGCTCTAATGAGGGTGACATCTTGTAATTGCTCTGTACAAAATTCCTCTCTCCTGACCTCTAAGTCAGGTATCACATTCTGTCCAATCCCACTATTAGAGTCAGAGATGTCCTCTTGTTCGGTAACTTCAAGCTGAGAGCTACCTTCCAGCTCCTCCGGCTCCCCAGCCATTATAGGAAAAGGAAGAGGGTCTCCTCCTTCCTCTGTCCTGCCAACTGCCTCCCCTTCCATTTGGCAAAAAGGGTCTGGTCAGAGTTTCCGTGCTTCCCCAGGAGGGGGAGCTCTAACCTCCAGACTACCTGTGCCTTCCCATAACCTCCAAAAATGGGGAAAATTTCTCCCCACTAGGGCTTCGTGAAGCAGTGATAGTACCACCCCCACTGAGTGTGTCACATTGCCCCAAGGGGTGTCAATCTCAACCACCGCAGTCTGGTAGTCTCGAGTGTCCCCATGGATGCAAATGACCCCAATAGTGCTAGGGTGTCATTTTGCAGGGTTTACACAATTGCTTTTGACTAACATCACAACACTACTAGAGTCAAGCAGTGCAGTGACTGGCTTGCCATCAATAGAAATCACACACATTTGCTTCTCCATGCAACCCTGATGTGATGCGACCTGTGCAAAAAGAGAAAGGCGTCCATTCATAATAGCATAATCACATTGCATGGGTTCATCATTCAGGGGACAGTTGGCAGCAAGATGTCCTAATGCATGGCACGGTAGCACTGTATGTGGTCTATACACAGTCCTCTCCAGGGTCTCAAAGACCTTCCTGGCTTCTTTGGCCAGTCTCCAGGTCTAGAGTCCATAATCTCATTAGCTGTAACAGCAGTCTTATCATTCTTCCCCATGCCCTTGAACCCTGGAACAGTCTTACCGGATCCGCTGGGCGATCTTCCACCCCTAGATACATTGAAGTGGGGTGCACATTGGTGCAACAAGTCCTCAGCAGCTCTGTATCTCTCCACAAGGTCCACAAGTTGGGTTGCAGTTTTGGGGTCCCCATGACTGACCCCCTTCCTCAGAGCAGCAGAGAGCGCACGCAGGTACCGCTCCATTACCACACGCTCCACAATCTGGGGCCTGGCAAGGTCTCTGGCTGCAACCACTTTCTCGTGAGATGGGCCAGGTCAAATATTTGGGAGCGGGGTGGCTTGTCCATGTGGTGAGTCCACTGATACACCCGTTAAGCCCGGACTGCCATGGTGACACCCAGGCATGCGTTTATCTCAGGTTTTAGAGTCTCATAGTCCTGGGCCTTATCGTGTTCCAAAACAAAATAGGCCTTTTGGGGTTCACCTGTCAGAAAAGGTGATAACAGTCCCGACCATTGTCCTTTTTGCCATCCTTCCCCCACTCTCAAAAGTGGTGAGTTATGCCTCCACATCATCCACAGGGTTCATCTTCTGCAGGTAGTAGCTGGCTCGTACCATTTTTTGTTTGGCTGAGGAGCTGTGGGCCCCTTCTTTAACTCCAGCGGGGCCTCCACCAATTGTCGGTTTGTCTCCCGCTGGGCTGCATTGGCCTGTAACAGGGCATTTATCACCTCCTCCATTTTTCAGGAAACTGCAACTGAGTCCACCACATGTGAGGGATTAGCTCTTGTAGTGATCACCTAGTGTAGTGAAAAAAGGCAGTTGAAGCAGCAGTTTTCTTAAAAGCTGGCTTGCAGCCAGGTTTATTGGGAAAAAGGTTACATTTCACAATAAACAAAACATAAAGTAAATCCTTGCCATCCCGGCTCTAACTGAACATGAGCTCTAACTGAACATTTCAGCATATCTCTCTAAGCGGTTCCAGGCTTCCGGGCTCCAAATGCAGTAACAGGAATATATTGCAACAGAAGTACAGCAATAAACTACAGACTGGGCAGGAAGGCAACTCGACCGGGAACACTCAAAAGTTGTAACAGTGATGAAATGGTGGATTGAAGTTTAAGAGGTGCAAACAGCGTCTATCTCGAGGATTGGAATGCGGCCTGGCTGGTCCTTACCCTAATGGGGGAGGCTTCCAGAAAGGTTGACGTGTCCCTGCACTTTCCCTACTCTTTCCCTGATGCTAAGCATTGTCCTTGACAGACAGATATCCTGTCCCTACTCTGCCACTCGCAAAAATGCATGCCAAACCCAGGAGCCAGGGTTCTAAAAAGACTAACCCAAGATGGCCACCAAGGAAGGAAAGAAGAAAAGCGCCTCTGAGTGCAAGTATTTATTGTGTGGTAAAAAAAGCATTAAAAACTTTTTTAAAAAATTAAAAAAAGGAGGAAGGGTAGAAGGATAAGGCAAACTCCTTTCACCGCTGTATTCTCCCCAATAGCAGGCAATCCGAGATGTCTACAATGCCAGAAACGCTGGCTGTTCTGGTGAGGATTTCCTGGTGTAGGACGTAAATGGGGAGGAGGCCTGGAGCACAGCATGAGCCGCGACTGCCGTGTATGGAGCGGGGCAGAGGCCAAAAAGGTCCACAACGCGTTTCAGAGCATGCGCACTAAGCCCGCCAGGCCACACCTGTCAGCAGAACAAGGCAAGAGGGAATAAAAGCAATTGTTAAAAAACAAGGAAAATTAGTGTACAACGGAAGGACTAGCAATAAAAATCCACAGTCTTGAACACTTTGGAACAAAAAAATGAAAAAACTTTTTTGGAAAAGCTTTTTTGGGTACTAGCTTGCAGGCAGGAACGCAAGATGTAACTATGACTTGTCCTGTGCCATTTTAAAATAATTATTAAGATTATAATTATAATTAGAATTATGAAATTATTGGAGGGACTGCTGTTGTGGAGAATACCGCAGATACTCTATATACAGGTTTTTTAACAATTGTTTTTATTCCCTCTTGCCTTGTTCAGCTGACAGGTGTGTCATCGCCTTAATAGCAGCTTTTAAGAATCAACCTATCCCTGTGTGCAGAGGCTGGTTCCTAAGCACATAAATACATGTCTTTTTCGTCCTTCCCCGCTACACTTGACAAAGGAGCGCGCCTGCCTGGCGAGCTTAGTGCGCATGCTCTGAAACGTGTTGTGGACCTTTTTGGCCTCTGTCCTGCTCCATACACAGCAGTCGCGGCTCACGCTGCGCTCTAGGCCTCCTCCCCATTTACGTCCTACACCAGGAATTCCTTGCCAGAACAGCCGGCGTTTCTGGCATTGTAGACATCTGACATCTCTGATTGCCTGCTATTGGGGAGAATACGGTGGTGAAAGGAGTTTGCCTTATCCCTCTACCCTTCCTCCTTTCCTGAAAGATTGGATCTGCATGCTTACCAGATGTAAGTTTTTACTGCTTTTATCCCACACAATAAATACTTGCACTCAGAGGCACTTTTCTTCTTTCCTTCCTTTATGTTCATTGGAGATGCTTCTATGCCAATAGAAGAGCTGGAACCTAGTGCATACATTGGTGATGGACTACTACTCCCAGCAAAGTTTTTTCCATGCCTTTGGACTGGTGGCGCCAGCCCTCCTCCTTTTATTGCAAGATAGCCACCAAAGTCACATGTGGTGCCAGTATCCAATCCAATAGCTGCCTCCCAGTGATTGAGGAAACCTGGGAGGAACTAAATTCCCCTTGGCTTCCTCCCCCATCTACATTGCCATTGTGGACGAGCGCCACCTGCAGTGGAGAAAATAGACTGCACCTGCCTACATGCATGCTAATGTCTTTTACTTATAGATCAAATGCAATTTCTTAGCAGAAAAAAACTATCAAATGTTTTTCATTTCTATCAATTGGCCATTTGACTTGAACCGCTGAGAAGCAGTCTGGATGTGCTGTCTCAACTGCAAAAAAGGGAGTTTCTTTTACAAATACAGCGAAAAACCAACATCCACTACATCTCCCCCATTGGAATTCTAACAATTCTAAATTTATTTTAGTGTAATCAATTTTCACTATCATCTAGTTTGTTGGTGTTTCATGTGTTTGTAACATAGGATGTTGCATTTCTTCCTTTACAGGTTGTAACACATGTGCTATATCACTTATGCTACTTTCCAAAAGTCATATTTTCACTGACTTTCCTTAAATCCTGTCTGACAAAAGTTAGCTCTTTTCTAATTGCTTCCATCTGGTCATTTAATAAACCAATAGAAGAGTAAAGCCCCGTACACACGGGACGACGATCGTACCTACGATCGTCGCAAATCGTATGTTGGCTGTTGTATGTAGCATACTGACTGCATTACACGATCGTATGTCTGCAGAAGAACGTTCAGGTGCATGTAATTAGCATCCAGCCATTCCTGACTTTGGAGCATGCGCGTTTTGCACAATACAACTTTGTTGTACCAACTGCTCTGTACACACGATAAAACGGTCGTATGAGAGCTTGTTGGTACGACCAAGTTTTCTAGTCTGCTCATACAACTCCCTTGTACGACCATCGTATGTTCGACTGTTCAAATCGCGCATACGAACGATCGATTTCGCATACAACGGTCGTGAGTACGACCTGTTGTATACAACCATCGAACCGTGTGTACGGGGCTTTAGACACGTGCACTGCCACCAGAGCTGGTTCCTTCTCCCTTGGGTTAAATGGCATTATGTCAGAATAAATGTACTCACTGTCCCTGGAATTCATCAAGACTGGTGCAGATAGATTTTGCAAAAGTGTCTCCCATGCATTCCAAAAGTGGTGCAGAATTCAAATACCTGTCTATAACTTGTACTTGAATTTGGCGGATGCAAATAATTTACAGAAAATCTGTTTGCGCCAGTCTTTATGAATTCCATGGACTGTGACTACATTTATCCTGTACATAGTGGCGATCAACCGGGGTGGGGGGGTGGGGGCTGTTTTGGTGTCATAGCAGCAATGCAACAGTTTTTCTCTTTGTATGATTAGAGAGAGTTGGTCTTAATTAGCTACACTTTTGTAAGATACAATGTGTCAGTATTTTGAATTTGGCACATTCATCATGCCACAATGTAAAAGTGGTGCATTTTAAAATGATCCTAAATGTGGTGCTTGAGTCACAACCAAAGGTGTCACAAATTCTTTATGAATTTGATGCAGTACAGTAACAAAAAAAAAATGAACTCCAGAAACGTGGCGCAGCAGTTTTATTGAATTCCTTCCGCCAGGTTTAACATCCCCCACATCGCCCAAATTTGAAATGGCGGACTGTGTTTGGTTTGTCAGCTTTGGAGAGGAGATAGAGTGACTGTTGAAAACAATTCTGTAGGATAGCTCTTTGTTTTGACCATGAGCAATTTTTTCCTTCCCACTTCCCTGCCCCTCTCTTTGGCCTCAATTACCACTCTTCAGCACTTCTGCCCCTCCATTCAAAATCTTCACTAGAGCGCACGCCTCCTCTTTTCACAACATCTGATTAGGGGGATACAAGTAGAACAACACATGCATATTTAACAAAATTGTACTAACCATAAAGATTTTGAGATAGAGGCAAAAGGCCTACAAAACTTATTTCCAAAGCGGGGATCTATCAATAAGTGTTTAAAATAAGTATACCATAGTGCAAAAAAAGCTGCTGGGATTTTTTGCTTTATTGAGGAGAGGTACCATCAGACACAATTAGCATTCATTTGATAAAACAGTTTAAAAACCAATTCAAATTCTATCAGAAAGATCATGCAGAAACATTGGCATATATAGAACAATAACTGCATTATTAAACATTTCAATGATCCTAAATCTAGTATTATTTTTCACAGGAATACATCATTGAGGTGTACAGTATCTCACAAAAGTGAGTACACTCCTCACATTTTTGTAAATATTTAATTATATATTTCCATGTGACAACATTGAAGAAATTACACTTTGCTACAATGTACAGTAGTGACTGTACAGTTTGTATAACAGTGTAAATTTGCTGTCCCCTAAAAATAACTTAACACACAGCCTTTAAAGAGGAAGTAAACCAGGATGGGGTTTACTTCCTCTACATTCCCCTGCAAAGTAGATGCATAATGGGCTACTATGCATCGCATAGTAGCCCATTATGTGCCACTTACCTGCAAATAAAGCCTGCGATGTCTGCGCTGTCCCCTGTGCTGGACGCGTCCATCTTTAGCCCCTCTTCCTTCCGGGGCCACGATCTCCGGGTCTGTAACTGGCCGGAGTCGCATGACGTCACTCCTGCACATGTGCGTGGGACCCGCCAGTCACGGCACGATCACAGTGAAGAAATGGCACGGAGGCCGTTTCTTCACTGCGCATGTGCCGAAATGATGTCGGCAATGCTAGTACACTGCATATCTCCTGAGCCGTGCAGGTTTGGGAGATATGCAGGGCATCTTTAGGGAAGCCTTATTATAGGCTTACCTGTAGGTTAAAGTGGTTGTCATGAGTTGACAACCACTTTAATGTCTAAAACTCTAGCAACGAAAGTGAGTACACCCCTAAGTAAAAATGTCCAAATTGGGTCCAAAGTGTCAATATTTTGTGTAACCACCATTAATTTCCAGCACTGGCTTAACCCTCTTGGGCATGGAGTTCACCAGAGCTTTATAGGTTGCCACTGGAGTCCTCTACCACTCCTCCATGATGACATCACAGAGCTGGTGGATGTTAGAGACCTTGCGCTCCTCCACCTTCTGTTTGAGGATGCCCCATAGATGCTCAATAGGGTTTAGGTCTGGAGACATGCTTGGCCAGTCCATCACCTTTACCCTGAGCTTCTTTAGTAAGGCAGTGGTCGTCTTGGAGGTGTGTTTGCGGTCGTTATGTTGGAATACTGCCCTGCGGCATAGTCTCTGAAGGGAGGGGATCACGCTCTGCTTCAGTATGTAACAGTAGGCATTCATGGTTTCAATACACTGTAGCTCCCCAGTGCCGGCAGCACTCATGCAGTCCCAGACCATGACACTCCCCTCACCATGCTTGACTGTAGGCAAGGCACGCTTGTCTTTGTACACCTCACCTGGTTGCCGCAACACACGCTTGACACCATCTGAACCAAATAAGTTTATCTTGGTCTCATCAGACCACATGACATGGTTCCAGTAATCCATGCCCTTAGTCTGCTTGTCTGCAGCAAACTGTTTGTGGGCTTTCTTGTTGGCAGAAAGCACTGTCCGAGACTCCAGCCGGAATGCCTGCGCGCATGCACACGCGGGAGCATGCGTGCACGCGGCAGTGCGCACACGGGTGCGTGCCGTCACTGGCGCCAGACAGCCTATTTGAACAAAAAAAACAAGTATACCAATGGCTGTATGAGGCCGGTCTAAATGTCTATTCTGCAGGACTTCTTACAGGAGCAGCAGGAACCTCTCCCTATAGTACTAGGAGACGATTTTAGAACAATAATCTGTCCCTTACAGCAACAGCAGTAACCTGACCCTATAGCAGTAGGCGATGATTTTAGAACAATAATCTGTCCCTTACAGCAACAGCAGGAACCTGACCCTATAGAACTAGGAGATGCTTATAGAACAATAATCTGTCCCTTACAGCAACAGCAGGAACCTGACCCTATAGCAGTAGGCAATGATTTTAGAACAATAATCTGTCCCTTACAGCAACAGCAGGAACCTGACCCTATATCAGTAGGCAATGATTTTAGAACAATAATCTGTCCCTTACAGGAGCAGCAGGAACCTCTCCCTATAGAACTAGGAGACAATTTTAGAACAATAATTGGTCCCTTACAGCACCAGCAGGAACCTCTTCCTATAGAACTAGGAGATGATAATAGAACAATAATCTGTCCCTTACAGCACCAGCAGGAACCTGACCCTATAGCAGTAGGCGATGATTTTAGAACAATAATCTGTCCCTCACAGCACCAGCAGGAACCTCTCCCTATAGAACTAGGAGATGATTATAGAACAATAATTTGTCCCTTACAGCAACAGCAGGAACCTGACCCTATAGCAGTAGGTGATGATTTTAGAACAATAATCTGTCCCTTACAGCAACAGCAGGAACCTGACCCTATATCAGTAGGCAATGATTTTAGAACAATAATCTGTCCCTTACAGGAGCAGCAGGAACCTCTCCCTATAGAACTAGGAGACAATTTTAGAACAATAATTGGTCCCTTACAGCACCAGCAGGAACCTCTCCCTATAGAACTAGGAGATGATTATAGAACAATAATCTGTCCCTTAAAGCAACAGCAGGAACCTGACCCTATAGCAGTAGGCGATGATTTTAGAACAATATCTTGTCCCTTACAGCAACAGCAGGAACCTGACCCTATAGCAGTAGGCGATGATTTTAGAACAATAATCTGTCCCTTACAGCACCAGCAGGAACCTCTCCCTATAGAACTAGGAGATGATTTTAGAACAATAATCTGTCCCTTGCAGCAACAGCAGGAACCTGACCCTATAGCAGTAGGCAATGATTTTAGAACAATAATCTGTCCCTTACAGCAACAGCAGGAACCACTCCCTATAGCACTAGGAGATGATTTTAGAACAATAATCTGTCCCTTACAGAAACAGCAGAAACCTGACCCTATAGAACTAGGAGATGATTTTAGAACAATAATCTGTCCCTCAAAGCAGTAGACTCTACCTAGTCCAGTATCAGATCATTCTGTAATGCAGGATGAGATGTTATTAGATCTGCAATCTGTCCCTAAAAGCAGGAGTAGTAAACTATACCTAGTCCAGAATCAGATCGTTCTGTAATTCAGGATGCAATCTGCAATCTCTCCCTCAAAGCAGTAGTAGTAGTAGTAATCTCTACCTAGTCCAGAATCAGATCGTTCTGTAATGCAGGATGAGATCTGCAATCTGTCCCTCAAAGCAGTTGTAGTTGTAATCTCTACCTAGTCCAGAATCAGATCGTTCTGTAATGCAGGATGAGATGTTATTATATCTGCAATCTGTCCCTCACAGCGCCGGCAGCATCCTCTCCCTACACTATCCTGAGAGCATGTGACATGCAGCACTAAGTGACTCCAGCTTATACAGAGGCTGGGTCACATGATGCACTGGCCAATCACAGCCATGCCATTAGTAGGCATGGCTGTGATGGCTTCTAAGGGCAAACCAGTGAAACGCTTGTTGATTGGCTGCCCTGCAGCTATTCAACAGGCGGGATAAAATACCCGAACCCCGAACCCAAACTTTTTTTCAAATGTCCGGGTTTGGGTCCGGGTCACGGACACTCCAAAGTTCGGTACAGACCCGAACTTTAAAGTTCGGGTTCGCTCAACTCTACTTATAATGCAACTTCCACCACTAGTAATAGCTGAGTGGCAGCAATGGTGTGTCCTGTCTTTCGCAGGGAGTTTTGGACAGAAGTTGGGGAGTTCTTGCATGGTATGGCCACACACGCTGCTGTCTCCTCATAACACATATATGCATAATTGTTACTCCCTGGTCATTTCTCTACAGTATGTCCAATATGTGCAAGATAATGCCAGATGCTATGTTATTACCCATCAGGCTCATCGTTACAGTTAGATAGTCAGGATGAAAAAGGATACAAGTCCATGCAGTTCAAACAATAACAAATAATAACAATAATAATAAATAGAAAAATGAATAGAAACCTGCATATTCAAAATCCTACACCCACTATTGATCCATGGGAAAGTAAAAAAAAACAAATCCTACAAAGCATGGTCTAATTCACTCCAGCAGGGGAAAAATACATTTCCTTCTGATCCCTCAGAAGGTAAATGGATATACAGTATCCTGAATCAACAATCTCTATATCTATAAATGTCAATATCCATATTTGTCAAATGTCAATGTCAATATCCATATTTAGTTATTTTTTTAGGAATGCATCCAGCCCTTTTTTAAACCATCTACTGAGCTGCCAGATGGGTACATGTTCTTGCAATTGGTTGTTATTTTTGTATTGGTAATATTATTAAACGAAGGTTGGGTTGTTTGTTTCATAAACTCTAAGCCTAATAAAGGGCTGGATTTGTGGCGTGAAACATAGATATGAAGAATAAATTATCACATAATTTTTTTCTACCTTTATTTATATAAATAGGTTTGGTTCACACGAGAACAAGTCTATGGGATCCGAACATGAAAAATCAAAAGTGCTTATTTTAAAGGCTTATATGCAAGTTATTGCCATAAAAAGTGTATGGGAACCTGGGTGTTGCCCTAGGGGACATGTATCAATGCAAATTGTTTTTTTCAGGAGAAGTGATTTTAACCAGTACAGATCTGCACTATAGCCGAAAGCCGAACTGAATTGCCGGGGGGGGGGGCGTCCACGGACGTCCGCCCCTTTGCACGCTCCCCCACAGCCAGTGGTGGTGTGCTCTCACGCCCGCCACACGCTGCGTGGGCGTGCCCGTGGTTCGGGCGGATTTGATGTCCGCTGGAGACCCGCGATCGCCTAATAGAGCGGCAGAACGGGGAACCGCCAATGTAAAAACGGTGGTTCTCCATTCTGTGAGGGGGGACATGACAGATGTACTGATCCCTGTTATCGGGATCAGTGAGATCTGTTATGTCCCTGCCAGCCCAGCCCTCACACTTAGAACACACACAGGGAACACAGTTAACCCCTTGATTGCCCCCTTAGTGTTAACCCCTTCCCTGCCAGTGACATTTATACAGTTATCAGTGGCTATTTAAATTTCCGATCGCTGTATTAATGTCAGTGGCCCCAAAAAAGTGTAAAAAATGTCCGACATGTCTGCTGCAATGTCGCAGTCCCAATACAAATCGGAGATCACTGCCATTACTAGTAAAAAAAAAATAATAATAAAAACGCCATAAATCAATTCCCATAGTGTGTAGACAGTATAACTTTTGCGCAAACCATCCAATATACGCTGATTGCTATTTTTTTTTACCAAAAATATGTAGAAGAATATATATCGGCCAAAACTGATGAATATATATATTTTTTTGGATATTTATTATAGCAAAAAGTAAAAAAATATTGTTCTTTTTTCAAAATCGTCGCTCTTTGATTGTTAATAGCGCAGAAAAAAAAAACGCAGGGGTGATCAAATACTAAAAGAAAGCTCTATTTGTTGGAAAAAAATGTTGTTTGGGTACAACGTTGTACGACCGCGCAATTGTAATTGAAAATGTGACAGTGCTGAAAGCTGAAAATTGGTCTGGGCATGAGGGGGGTTTATGTGCCCAGTAAGCAAGTGGTTAATAATGCTTAAAGTAAAAAAATAAAAATGAAATATTCCTTTAAATATTGTGCCTGTGGGGGTCTTCTTAGTCTGCCTGTAAAGGGGCACATCTGTGTGATGTGTAGAACAGTGCCAGAGCAAAATTACATTTCAAAAGGAAAAAGTGACATTTAAAAGTGCACGCGGCTGAAATGTATCGCAGGCTGCTGGCAATATAGGGGCCCACGTGGGGGGCCCACCCAGTCCATACTAGGCCCTTCGGGTCTGGCATGGATTTTAAGAGAAACTCTGCACCAAAATTTTTAAAAAATTGACGTGGAGTCCCCCCAAAATCCATACCAGA
Organism: Glandirana rugosa; assembly: GCA_018402905.1. NCBI lineage: Eukaryota > Metazoa > Chordata > Amphibia > Anura > Ranidae > Glandirana > Glandirana rugosa. The sequence goes on along the minus strand of BLSH010271154.1, from coordinate 98,730 downwards.
CCCTTATCCGATCATGCAACCTGGCCGGGCAGGATGGGGGGGACGAGTGAGCTCCCCCCCCCGACCTGTACCAGGCTACATACTCTCAACATGGGGGGGTGGGTGCTTTGGGGCAGGGGGGCCCTGCGCCCCCACCCCAAAGCACCTTGTCCCCATGTTGATGGGGACAAGAGCCTCTTCCCAACAATCCTGGGCTGTGGTTGTGAGGGTCTGAGGGTGGAGGGTTCATCGGAATCTGGAAGCCCCCTTTACCAAGGGTGCCCCCAGATCCCGGCCCTCCCCCATGTGAATGGAAATCGGGTACATCGTACCCCTACCCATTCCCCAAAAAAGTGTCAAAACAGTAAAATAACAGGAGACAGTTTGGGACAATCCCTTTATTAAAAAATAAAAAAAATTGTCCCGAAAAAAAAAAAAAACAGAAACAGCTCCTGATGGGAAGGCTCCCACCAACTGACCTATTTTTGCTTTGAGAGTTTATTTATAGTCAAGGTGACGTAACTGAGTGACCCCGCCCCCCCCATCACATCACTGGGTGGCCCCACCCTTGCATATAAATAGACTGTCACCGCAAAAAGAGATCAGACAGCGGGAGCCCCCCTATAGGGAGGAGCTGTTTCAGTCTTTACACGCCATGATCTCACAATGCATTATGAGGCACTGCACAGCAGGCAAACTCACTGTGAGCGGCCCATAATGTACTAAATTCGGCGAATTTACGTTTGACTCAAACATCGGGCATATCCCTATATATAAGTCACTTGTAATCATTCATAAGTGGGTCTCAGGATAAAGCTGCCCATACATCCAGCAGGTTGAACGATAAAAAAGATACGAATGCCCCATATACACATTCAATGTGGGTGGGAGAATCCCCCCGCTGTGCTATTGTGTTCTGACGGCAGGGAGCCTTCCCCCGCCATCAGAATACAATGATCAGTACTGCCAGCTATAGCTGGGGGCACTGATCGATCAGGAAAATCTTGACAGGCCAATTGTACAGAAGTTGATCTGTGCCCATACATTTGGCCGGTCCCTGCTGAACTGGTCAAATTTTGAGCCAGGTATGGCCACCTTTAGGGAGTGTATACTGCTGCCAATCTAATGCTTTCATGGGCTTACAGGAGAGTATACTTAGGGATGACCTCCTCAGTGTGCTGCTGTTCCATCATTGTCCAATCAGCAATCCACAGATGTGACCTTAACCAACCTTCAATGCCTAACTACTATAATAACATTATCACATAAACCTGCTGTGGTGTCAACTGGTATTCTTAACAGTATGTTACATAACGCTGCTTTCAAAACAAAAAAAAAAAAAAATCAAAACATATTTGCAAAGCACTCATTTTTGAAGAGAAAGTTTTTGGGATTTTAAGGTGCCATATAGTGAAATAATAATCCAATTTTATATTATAAAAATATACTTTTTATTTTTACAAAAATAAACATATAGTAGACAGAAAACAATTCAAGTGATTTAAAAACCTAGCCATAGTACATTACATCATAAAATCATTCAGGTGTATGCTCTACATGTTTCGCCCTACAAATCCGGCTTCTTCAGGAGCCTTTTAACACCGATTTTGTTATTGCTTGTAACTGAAACAGAAGAAAATCGTCAGAAAGTATATACTGTGCAGACTATCCAACCTCCCCATACTGTCCATCATATATCCTAGGGGAAGGAGGGCTAGTAAACACACTAAGACATAATTGGTTTAAACTCTATACATAATATTGTTTGTGCTGACCACCATGCCACCCATAACCCTCACCTTAGTACCAGGAACTAAAAAGACAGAGCCACGAACACTTCTGTAATCCAGCCATCCAGGGGGGTATTTGACAAGCCACAGAGGAGGTAAACCACTGATGAGTAAAAAGGAATATTATATTATATATTTTATTTTTGAGTATTATTGAATTGTTTAAGCCACCTTGGGATACTCCCAAGGAAGTTTGTTAGGGGCAACTAATTAAATTAACTCAATATGTAGCATTGTTATATATTTGCTTACTTTACGTTAGATCCCAATGATCCACCTTGCCAAATTGCAGACCCATGGGTCATTTGTTTTATATTATATTTAGTATGTGTGTCTTATTTTACATATTAAATCTCACCTCTGATATAAGAATTTAAATTCGGATTAAAAATTCTGAACAGAATTCTTCCTATTGTTGTTCACCGGAAGGGAGGGACAAACCCTTGGAGTGCTAAAAAACAGTGATAATAATACAACTCAAAAATGTGGGTCCAATAGGCTCGATTTTAAACAAACAGCAGACTGTCAGTGGTAGGAGAAAAACTTCCCAGAGACAAGTTTGCTTTGAATCAATACACAAAAATTCATAATTCTCCATAACTACAATTAAACAATTTAATACCTGAAAAGTTCTCAAGAAGGAATGATACACATTTCCCACTCAAAAAACTGTGGAAGTTGGACAACTCAACCGGATACAAAAAGTTTTCAAGCCTGATCCGACACTGCAAAATTCAGTGAGCTGAAAAAAACATCACATAGAAAAAGCCATGAATTGCCACATTCCCTATTATACTCCTGTTTTAATCAACAAGGAATATATGAATCACGGCAAGGCAAGATTAATTCATTACCTTTTGCAATGTAGTGTGTCCACTCATCAGAGCCAGCAGCAATGCACCATGCTGCCGGCTAACTAGGGGATTATATACCCCCTCCAAACGAGCGGCGTCTGACGTCACCGCTCGTTCGCGGACGCTTATTGGGTACTTTTATATTCCCTCCCATCAGCCCCCATTGGTTTAGATACTTAAGCCAATTGCGCTGTACCAGCGCGATCAGTGTACTCGCGCATGCGCGGAGGCACAGGCATGAGGCTGTAGCGGCCATTTTAGATATTCTTTTTTAAAGAACAGGAGAAGTTGGTCTAGGAGGCGCAAAATGCACTCACACTGCGCCCCGGTCAGAACCAGCAGACGTCACCAAAGAGGCAGCATCCATCGCACCGGGAGGCAGCAGACCTAGCACTCCCCCCCACAATTTTTTCAAACACAGGTCAATTTCCCAAAAAGGGAAGGTGCACGCCGCACCCAGACTCACACCTGTAAACCCCAAAGGGGGACATATGTTAGAGAAAACTTTTTGTTTAATTGAATAAGCAAAAATATGAATTCATACTGAATTCTAGTTTAGTAAATTCCAGAGGGACTTGGTCTTAAAGGGCAATCTGGCAACCAAGAAGAACGTTTTGATATATATGTCACTACCTATTCAAATTGAGCCTGCTTAACAATATCATAAGCTAGAGGGGGAGGGATTTAAAGCACAAATGGCACCAAATGTGTCCCACTAATGCATAGTGGGAACAATGGTGCCCCGGGCGTCCGTGCGGCTGTCTACCAACCCCTAGGCCTGTCACAAAATATGGCTCTGTTCTCCTCAAAGGTGACCCTGGCGACAAGAGGGCTACCCACGACAGGGCAATCAGCACATCTAGAAACCACCAAAACAAAAAGCAAAAGATAAGAGACAAAAGACAAAAAACAAAGACAACAGCAAAATTCATAAACAATACAATCAATAAATTCAATAATCTTCAATAATTTGAAAAAATAAAATAAAAATGTGTATGATATGAAACAGAATATTATATCCTTCTATATCAATGTCTGGCAAACGGCTCCGCATGCAGCCCTCTCCACAAATCCTCCCCAACAATGAGGTCTCCCCCAATATCAAGCCAAAATTGCCCCCGACTTCCCTTTAGAGTCAGAGAAAAGGCCTAAAACTACAGGCCTCATTTAGCCCAGGGTATTTTGTGGCGGAGAGATTATAAATCCATTTAACTTCCCTCTGTAGAAGCAGTTTGTCCACATCACCACCCCTTTCACTGGGGGGGATATGCTCTAGGGCAAAAAAACTTCATTAACCGGGAATCAAATTTATGGTATAGCCCCATATGACAACTTATAGGACTTTCAAACTTTTTTGCAACAACTAGTTTTACATGATCTCTTATCCTATGTAGTGTTGAGCGAACCCGGACTGTAACGTTCGGGTCCGTACCGAACTTTTGGGTGTCCGTGGCACGGACCCGGACATTTCAAAAATCGTTCGGGTTCGGTCCGGGGTTCTGCTATTTTACTCCACGTGTTGAGAAGCTGCAGGGCAGCCAATCAACAAGTGCTTCACTGGTTTGCCCTTAGAAGCCATCACAGCCATGCCTACTAATGGCATGGCTGTGATTGGCCGGTGCATCATGTGACCCAGCCTCTTTATAAGCTGGAGTCACAGTGCTGCAGTCACATGCTCTTTGGGTTAGTGTAGGGAAAGGTAGCTGACTGCGTGAGGGACAGATTTGAGACATTTTAAGACCTGATCCTGCATCCTGAGATAGATTACTTTACTACTGCTGTCTGTGCTGTTGCTCTGAGGACAGATAGCAGAAATTAGAGATTTCGTGAACAACTAACCGACGGGACGTCGAAGAGTTGTGCACCTCATTTTATCGTCT